>JABFPJ010001541.1:0-24802 GCA_022817425.1 Gryon sp. ZL-2020 | reverse complement strand
GGTACCGCGTGAAGTAAAATGCTTTTAATCTAAATGCTCGAAAAATTTGTTGTTTTGCAAATTACGAAAAAAAAAAAAAAAAAAAAAAAAAGAAAAATGTATTAAAAGCAACAACTTTTGCGACGGGTAAAATAGTTGGATTTATTGCTCAGAATTGCTCGTTTGCGAGTATCTCTAATCTTCATGGGACTTTGTCTGCGAATTGAAGCTGTGCGAAGTTAATAACTCGGGCGTTTTTCCGCAACCGGACATTAGCATCGAATATTCCGTCGGCTGTTATCGGATTAATGCGTCGCGTAAAATATATTAACACGGTGCACACGAGACGGAATTACATCAGACGCGACGAACACACATACACACATTGCGCCTTATAAAGTTTCGTTTGGCTCAATTGTGAACTTCCTACAACGGTTTAGTGCGCGTCTTAAAAGGCACACACGATTGCGGTGCGCGCACTCGCGGTGTTAATGTACAACATCGCGCGCGGCGATGAAAACACCGATAGTAGCAAATGAACAGCGGTATTCCGCAATCGTAAATCAATTACTCGTGGATAAATTCACTTTTGGCCATCGTGCAAAAATTTTGCAGCCGCTCATTATTAAGAACGCTCAATCGATCGGCCGTACAATTTATCTTCACTCTTATCAGACGAGAAACACTGCGCAAGAATTTATTTACACGTAGTGGAATGTTAGACGATGGGAATAAGAGAAGCTTTGAAAGACGCGCGGCTCTTTTTTCATTGATGTTGTTGGTGTATCGAGAAAAGTCGGCAATATTGAGTTGAATGTGTCGATTGAGACGAGAGAATTGATTACGATTTTAACTTGAAAATAATAATGTATTCAAACACGATGTTAGAATTTTATGAGCATTTAATGATATTGTAAAACAAAGTGTGTGGAAATTTGTTGTTCAATGAATGTTTCTGTAGAAAATTAATGTAGAATTAGAGAGAAATGAATATTTACAACATAAAACTTGACAAAGATTTTATTTGGTAACTTAGTGAGCAATATAGTATTTCTTGCATAGACAATTATATCTTTAATATAATCAATTGTTATAAACATTATTCGTATTTATAATCAAAATCTATTCATCTCAAAAATAGTATTTGCACCTTTATTTCAATTATATCTAAATCAATATATTAATTTCACTGAAAGAAAATTATAAGACGTATACAAGATGCATGATTGAATTTTTTCTTTTGCTTACGAAGACTTACTCATATAATGATTTGTTTTGAGTGATTGCGTGAAAGATATCTGGCAAGCGCATTTCGACGCTCGGGCAATAAAGCTGGGATCCGCTCAACAGTGGCGTACCAAAGTAAACTTTATAACAAACAGCGTAGCGAAGCCGCGAGACGCCCCGCTATTTAACATTATTTAGTTTGCTTTGTGAACGTTTAAACATCGACAGTATCCACTTTTTGCGAGAATATTTGATGTACTAGCGCGGTCTCGACTGGACAGACCTTTCGTATACAAACGTGTCGATGTTTGTTTTCTAGGTGGCAATGCCTCAACAGGGACGATATCCGTGCAGACTGCACCTATAATCTATGCAACTACGACTAAAAATAAACACACATTAAAGACTTCAAGTCTAAAGAAACGTTTGAGCTTTCATTTTTAAGGAAGAAAATCCATATATCTATCAGAGTTGAGTAAACTTTTTGATGCAAATTTAAAATTAAAGGATCCAATTTTTTTCATTAAAAAATTAAAATTCAGTTTTCAGAATAGAAATAAATGTTTCTCTATCTCCTATAGAAATCAATGTTCGATTGTACTAAATTTTTCAGAAATCATTTTTTCCGACATTTTAAAAATATCGGATTAATTTTGATGAATGAAATATTTTAAAACCATTTTGTCAACAATAAAAGTGATCAATAGTTGTATAAGATACGTGTAAGAAGTAAAAAAGTAGTTATGTACACAGTAAGTTTGCAGTTGTAGAAGACAATGACTGAAATGAGTTCGACAGGATATGAACAGATACACAGATAATGAACAATTGAGATGAAGCCTACTTTCTACATCGAAACGTGCTAGATTGTCCGAGCATCCGGCAGCCAGCCTCGGGCATCCGTTCACTGTTATGGCACATATTCATACCACGCAAAAGACCATACATTAATTTAGCCACAATACAAATCGGACAGGTATGGTTATCCGTAATGGCCTTAAATCAGTCTCAGCTGTAATGATCGCGGCCTGAGCTGAGATTGCACTTGGTAATACGCCGCACTGCCACGCTTCGACGCATTTCCGATTTGCGAAACATTTAACGCAGCATACAATATCTGTGTCGCGTATTATAATATCTCAATACACGAGCGCCGAAGGCTGTTGAGTAATCGTCTATTGTACTCCACGTTTATTGATTGATGAAACAATTTCTCGGTTTTCATTACAATAAATTAGACAATCAATTTTGCTATTTTCATATTATTACCTACACAGGCTATATACCGCGTATTTGCATTTTTTTTTCATGCTTTTTCTTCATCGTAAAACTATTTTATTTGTTTATTTGCATCGTTAACTGGTGTTATCTGCACCTGAATCGAAAGTAAAAGTGGAAGGATTGAATTGTTTCTGCGATTGTTCAATCTCGAAATCAAACGAGATTATTGGGTTGTAAAGTAGAAATTTAATTGATTCTGATATGATTAAAAAAACTTTTTATTTATCCACTAATTTATATTCATTATTCGTTTAAGCTCTTACACAAGAGGAAGGATCAAATACTAACCTGTTAATATTAAAAAATCAATTTTTCAGTAATTTATCTATTTTATTATAATATTATTGCTTTCTCTGATAAATAAACTAGGAGATTTTATATAATCTGGAGAATTATTTTTGCTCAATGTTGGTTTAGTATGTATTATACTCTTGTTCAACAACATGAAATAAGAGATTTCATCTGTCAACATCAGTCAACTATAATTCTCCTCATTTACCAGCTCATGTTCATTATAAGAGAACAACTGGTAACTTTTGCAACGAGTATATAATATGAGGTAAAAAAAGATGGGGGAATTATTTATCTTATATCATACTTATAAAAAATTTGACCAAGCCAACTGTGCATTTATTAAACAATTTCCCAAGCCGAACCCAATTTAGTTAGGCACACGTGATTTTACAGTGTATATAAATTCACGATGAAGCTTCGATGTTGATGGGTTGACGGTTGGCAAGACTGCTGGCCGGCCACAAAGCCATTTTCAGCGACCACAATGCGCGCTCGAAACACGCATGCAATATGCGCTTAAAATGCCCTCAGAAAATTCCGCGCAACCGCACATATTAAGACGTCCTTGCTGCGCGGAATTTCAAGTAACTTGGTTGCGTGCGTTACCGTTAGTGGAATCTAATGGCTGTGCACAAATTATGGCGGTTTTTCAATCGCGAAATTAAATCCGATCCTCCATATCAGCGACAATTTGATTGGATCTCGCGTTTAGCGCTTATTTATATGCAAAATACTTGGTGCAACTCTTGCTGATCGGGTAGTTGTCGCTGCAAGCGCGACGCCCTTTTATTTATCGCTGCCAGTATAATTCTGCCCAATCATTTGAATTTTATTCTCCTATTACCGTGGCCATTTCGATCATCTTGCGAAACGCCCAAAAGTCATACGCTTGCAGCGACTTGCGGCAGTTCCGCATAATTTGAACACATTAGAAATTAAATGAAACCTTACAGCTTTACAAAGTAGAAGCATATATATGAGGAAACGATAATTTTAATTTTCTCGAACAGAAACATTTATAGCAACATCAGTGGATATAAGACAGTACTGAAATGTCAATTAGACAAATTCAATTAAGATTTGATTCATACATTTAATGAGATTTTGTCAGATGGAATTGCAAGGTGGTTATGAGATAGAATAAAATGGTCAGTAACTATTATTTTTAATGTATTCTTGTAATAATTTAGCAAGTTTATTGGCAAAAATGTATTCCATTTATTTTAAGATGTAAATTATTTGAAAACGAGAATATTTGATTCATTGTTAATTTACATATTATAATATCTATACACATGTCTGATTAAAAATGTTTAACTTACAATGAAGTTAAACTGAGAAATTGGTATCCATAGCTGATAGTTGGGACTCTATTTGATGAAGATTTAGCTCTTATTAAAGGAGCTAAGTGAATGAATGATTCAAGTTTGATGAACCAGTGGAGTACGAGTGACTTTATCTGCGCTTTCAACAACGAAATCAAACGAAAGCGAGCGAAGTTGTGAAATGACCGGTGTTCATCAAACAGTTCATATTCACGCAGACAGTGAAAATAAATGTCCCGACTGTTTCATGGTTGGTACAGACGAATGTGGGGGACGAATGAACGAACGAACCGAAAGTGGGGATCGCGGGGGGAAGAAAGAGGAGAGGATGATGATGAGGAGGTGGAGGGCGCGCTTTCAGGAAGTTCAGAAGGTGGTACTGATACGAAGGCATCGGGGAGTTGGCGCAAAGCGATTCACGGTAGCTTTACATCAAAGAGTCGGCTTAATAGAAAGCCTTAGAGGCGTTTGTTCGAGTCTCCTCATCTGACTAAATATTCTCGACTAAACCGAAGGAGATATCGACGGGCCAAAATACACACGCCCGGGACCTGCGAATCTTACGTATTATAGAACAAACAATCTCTATAGACAACATACTGCCGCTTTATGGTTCCGGAGGTTGCGCTCGCGGCGCCGTTAATGACGTTACCGTTACGCTAAGTTTTGACGACTTGCAAGTTTGATTATTTTCATCCGACGCTTACCTGTCATTGTCGGGCAAATGACTTCAACGCGCAAATTTGCTGTTTATACTTCATTACAGTAAATACTTGGAATTCCGAACTAATTAATATTTCCGTTGACGTTGGCTGCCGGGTCGCCAACTCGCGCATAAGTTCGTGCTCTACGGCCCCCCGCCTCCCTCCACCCCCGCAGGGCACAGCCCATCATCCTGTCTACAACTTAAAGCGTAAAATTTTCACTAAGTCAACGAGAATTGTTCGTGGAAAAAGATAGACGCGAACGTTAAGATTTTTGGGGGGGAAGTCAAATTTGCGTAATCGATTCTCCGACACTGCTTAGGACAGACAGATACAAATGAATCGACAAGGGGGTGGAAGGAGGAGGAGGAGGGGGCAGATAGTGAGGACGAGGTAATCCTTTAAAGGGATAGAACGAAGTCATTCGCTTCGCTTGAGTTGTACAAATAGAGTTGAATTTGTTTGGAACTGGCCCTGGCCATTTGGAAATGAGTCCCTTGATAAGACCTTGCTACCCTTTCATATAACATTGGACGGGGTTAATTGGAGAAAGAGGTACAGAGTCGCGGTTCTATGTACAAAGGGAAAGCAGATGCGTGGTTTTGGGGCAAAATATCAAGCAAAAAGAGAAAGATTTGGGGATATTGGATGTATCAGATGGTTCTATCTGCTGTCTGATATTTCTTTGATTGATACTGTATATAATATGACTTTGATAATCATAATAAAACAGAACATAATACCTTCATATTTATAAATGAAAATTGCTAGCAGAGCGTAAATACAGTATAATGATCTAACACTTTCATAAAGTTCGTTAAATTATAAAATGCATCATCCTTTTTCTTGATCAATGGAATGTCTTTTTTTCTTTTACTTATTATATTTATTGGGAAAAATCTGGTCCGACTATTTGAAGATGTCTCCCTTGACAAGATTCTCGTAATCTTTTAAAGTAAAATCGTCTAGACTTAATTGGAAAGAGGAAATGTAATATTTTGCGTACTTGTGAACAAAGAAAAGACAGTTTAATTAAAAATAAAGATTGAAAAAAGGCCATCGGCAGAACCACTTAGCATTGCTAACTATCTGAAAACGAGACTCGACTATAATTTAGCGACTTGGTCGAGCACTCGAGGCGAAGACGATGCGAGATACGACGTCGAATTGTCCCGATGACAAATTAAAAAAATATTTTCTGACTCCTCATAGAAGTCCTCTTGGTTCAAGTACTATGACCGGCGACCAATTAAACAAGTTTTGCTCCACGAGCAAAGTGGCGTTCTACTCGACAAACGTCCAAAGTCTGCGCTATACATATATATAGATGTATGTATATATATTTGTAACCGCGGACAACGTCGATACTATGAGCGAACGCCAACTAGGTCAGCTCGGGGGAATAAAGCCCCGTGTTCGAAGCAGCTACTAATTATGTCTGCACTCCAAAAAACGATGCATTTAATTTGAATGTCAAGAAGCGGCATTTCGCTCAACGATTATTCAACGAGGCTAAGAGTCTTGTGAATTAAGCGTACCCATCCACCTAACTACGTGCGCGGAAAACACTCTTAGCGTTGCAGTTGGTTCGTTCGTTTGTACGTCCATTTTGCCTCGTCTTCGTCTCCCTAGCATTGTTTAAATACAATTTTGTCGTTTACTAATTAATGCGCCCGACATCAAAGAAGATGTTTATTGGTTCATGTGATACTAAAGAGAAGGTAACGAAGAGGTAACTCGCTGAGGGAGTGACTGAGAGTGTCGAGCGAACATCCCCGAGAAAGCCGACAAAGAAGAAAATGAAGAAGACGAAGGAATAGACAAACGAAGAAAGGGATTGAGGCACAAAAAAACAGAAGCAAGCGAACCGCTAGTCTGTTTCAGTCTGTTTCAGTTTATTTCTGTCTTTCTTGCACATTCATTTACACGTACAAAACAAGAACGGGAAGTAGAAAAAGAGAGAAAGAGAGCTTGAAATTGTCGCTCTTTCTCTGGCCCGCCCCTTTGAAAACGCGGGAGCGTTTCTCTGTAAGCTACAACCACCCACAGACTCATCAGCTAACTTTGTTCCTGAGAGTTGCAGGACTCTCGACTATCCAGTATTACGCCACCGAATCAGTCACAGTTTAGCTAACGGAGTTTCGTCGTCAAACGGAAAACTGAGCGCGAGTACAAACATCGTCGTATAGGCGCATTCATCCGAAACGACAAGTATACCCCAGACTGGTTTGCCAGAAAAAAAGAAAAAAAAGAAAAAGGAAGAATCTTTTTGATAGCGCACAGGAAAACAGGATATGGGGTGCAGGTGAGGGTTTGATGTTAGAATACCCTAGGGACCATTTTTCATGCCGAATTTCAGAAATTAATCAACAGTCTGGATGGTTTGATTTTGAAATTCCTAATTTCTGTTTGGTTTCTAATTATAGACGTTGGTCTTATGAAAGTTTTCGCTTTAGATGTACAGCTATATTGAAACAGTACAACTTATTAGCAAAAGCTTTGTATTTTCAAGGATATTATGTATCGAAAATATTATTTTCAAAAAATCGTCGTTCTTTTTTCTTTTAAATAATATAATATATTATTCTTATATTGATTTAGATAGGATAAAATATTTTCTTGCAATTATTATTATAGTTATAAATTATATAGCGCTTAACTACTTATATATAATTATCGTTACTCAACTACTACGAACACCTAAAGGACACGAAAGACTTCCGGGAAATGCTCTTACAATAACTGAATTATAACGATGGTCCATTCCTCAACAGATAGCTATATATTTCCAAATCAGATATAAAGCGACCCTTCTACGATCAATACGTGATCACATCCCTTTCATTAAGATTATTAATTAACAAAATATAGATGACATTTGGAATTACATAATTATGTAATTATAATCTTTTAATTGCATAAAATTGAAATGTAATTTATAAACTATTAAAATTAAAGACATTCATTTTTTGATAAGTAGAGTGTGTATTATCTAAGCAAATTATAAAATCAATCTTTCATCCATTTAATGTGATGAATTGTTAAAACAAAATTTGACTCAATAAATTAAGAATAATATGCAGCTGACAATGAAATGAATTGCAGAAAACATAGATGATCAATTGAAGATAAATGAATGAGATCTGATGTTGCTTTATAAGTTTTACTAATTATGTTCGTAAATGCTACTTCGGATCTCGTGAAGAAAACACCCAACCCAAACCGTACAATACGCTTAAAAATGAGCTGGACTAGATAATGTATCCGTATGTATATCAACACGAAGAGCTCAGTCATATTACAAAGTACAATCTTTCCTAATGGACGAGCACAAATGGAAGGCATAATGAACGCAGTGAATCCGATCGCAGAGAGGTAGAAAGGTACAAAGGAGGTTTAGAAAGTAGAGGAACAAAAGGCTGCATGGTGATTGATCAGGGCTGTAGATGCAGCCTGTTGATACCGACGCCGGACAAACCGATCCATATATAACTCCCGACCGAAACGATGAGCCGCGTAATCGAAATCAGAGAGAAAGAGAGCGCGAGAGAGAAAGATATATAAAATATATATCTCGCGTACAGAGAGACGAATCGCCAGGCTTGATCAAAGTCTGCAACTTTGCGCCATTATTAAAAAAATAAACGAAAACAAACAAACAAACATACAAACATACAAACATACAAAAAAGCATATTTCTGACGCTTTCATTTTCCTTCAATTTATTTGATTAACTGATGCAAAGATAACACCTTCCACTTTTCTGATCACGACATCGGCTTATCGCGATCGACAATGCCCGCCAAATTCGAGTGCAATTATTTTGTCTTGCATTTTAAATAAATAACGATGTTGAATGAAAATATGTGATAAATATTGAATGAAGATGAAATTATTGTAGAATTATTTAGTGCAATGTTTGCAAAAAATAATCATAAAATTACACTCATGCAAATTTCTTGTGATCATACAAAAAATATCATTTTATACTTTTTTTTACTACAATATTTGAGGTCTAGGCGTCTTGTTGAAGTTTATTTTTACATTATTCTGTTTTATACGTAAGATGAAAGATTAAATTCTTAATGAAAATAAGTCTTATATTTTTGTTAACTTAACCCATTTTTTCAATTGCAGAGTTATCCTGTAAAGCATGCTGATTTGACACCAAAGCAACGTTTACTTTGACTACTGATGTAACAGCTAATGCAAAACAAGGTAGGTGAATTCTCAGTTGTCAACAAAGATAAGTACGTTTTGTTAAAATTTTTCATTTAATATTTTATAATTTATTTAAGCTCAAATGTCAGTATATTGATACTGATATAGATATTTGAATGTTTAACGAAAATGATTTACCATATTTAAGCGAAAACCCTTAAAAAACTATTACAATTTAGTTTTCATATCATGTATAGAGAAGATTAATGTAATTTGGTTGAGTTTATAAATCGCGGGAAATATGAATTGCTTAAATCGTCAAAACACGTTTTATCATGAACAATTGAGTTCAATGATGGTAACAAAACGTACAATCCCCTTCGTAAATCTGTCGAACGTCTCGTATCTGTCTAATAGAAGTAGTTGGAACGATGTGGCGCCCCCTCCTTTGTGTCAATAGGCTCGATTTCCCTTTCAAGTTGTCAACTCTTTTTGTGTGCCCAGTAAATTGTCGCCAAAAGGGCGAAGAGCCGATGAAAAACGGGATGATTTCAGGGTAGTAGCAAAAGGGGCACAGGGGGGTTAAATTAACATTATTGTTGTGACAGAAGATGGGGACAGACGTCGACCCGCGAGACTTCGATATTCTAACGGGAACCGGAGGCACAGTCTTTTGGCAAACAATTCTACTTGATGATCGGCTCGTTTGATGTCGCCTGATTACCTTTGCCAAGCAATCACTGATTATGTTTAAAAATGGCTTATTTTGCTTTGCCAACCGCCCCCTCATTGATTTTGTTCTCGGTTAACTTTGATTGTGATTATTGTTTAGATTTCAAGGAAATTCTCTTCATCATCATTTGTTAACTTTATAATTTGAAACCTTGGTTTTATTTTACACATGGTAGTTACATAATAATTTGGTTTCATTTTTGTTTCATTAAAAATATATGTTTACATAATGAATTCTTTTTTTAAATAAATTATTCATATTGAAAAACATATTCTTGGAAGTAAAAAAAATAATAGTTAAACAAATGATCATCTATAAGTAGTACAAAAGCTTTAGGAAAATGAGGTGCACTTATTTTATATTTGGAACTTTATCTTGTGCAGAAACAGACGTTGGTCTCTCAATGTTGATTCAATATTATGTTTTGACGAGAACACATGTTATTATATTTAGGTTAACATCAGAGTTCGTCGATTTGTTTCAACATAAATCTGCTAGTTAGCAAAGCAGGATATGTAGATAATCCACAGAAACTTCAAAGGAGAGTCAACTGTAATAGTAATCAATGTCGCAGTATAGAGTAGTACATTTTTTAATTCTCTCCTATGATGTTATAAAGTCAGTTCCGGGTATTCAGATAGGTTCGTTTACAAACGTTTCTCCTTTGTCTTTTACCTCGAAATCTATATCTGTCTTTATTATTCAACAAAATGAAATTAAAAACTACAATCGCAGATGTTCTTAATATATCTTTTTAAAACGAAATTTTTAATTTAACACATTTTACAATTATTAAAAGAAAAAATTATATAAAATGGAATGTAATTACTTATCGATAATTCTCTTTTACATGATTGTAACAAATATAATTACATTTTTATATAAGTAAATTGTTCTCCACTCAATTAATTAGCTTCATTATATTTCAATTTTGATCCAACCATAATCTCCCATTCATTTCCACGTTTCATTAAATCAAATTACCCCACCGTCTTTCTTCTCAACACTACACTGCTCGAAAAACAATAATTTGCGCGACATCGATTAATTACCTGAACAGCGCTTCCCGTAGAATGAAACTCCCCCTAACGAATTGAGAGTGGCATGGTTGATTAGACCGTCGGGTTTGCACGCGTAATAAGGGCGCAGAAGGTCAATCATATAAAAGACACGCGTTGTTCGCGAGTCTGTAATTTGAATAAAATATACGATCGAATCGATAGATAAAAAGGACAATGCTCTTTTCACCGCGAAAAGAGTTAGAGGGACGAGAAAAGAGGAGAGCGTCAGACAGAGAAAGACAGAGAAAAAGAGCGAGACTGGGAGAAAGAGAGAGGGCTCTCTTTGGCTCGCTTTCGCCCCCGACAAAGAGACTCCTTCTATGCAAATTAAATGCTGTTTCCATAACCATTCGTCCGTTCCATTGAGTGAGGTTCGGTTTTGCCGGTCGGTTCTTTGTCATCAAGGTAAAGGGAACTTTCACGAGCGCGCAACTCCACCCCCGATCTCGCTCTCGGTTCTTCGTCTCGTATCCTCTCCTCTCTTCCCTTATTCCCTGTATAAAATATATATAAAGAGAGGACGAGAGAGGGAGAAAGAAAGAGAGAAAGAGAGTCATAAACATGGAGATGTGTCGATGTGTTTGGGTGGATGAAACTATATAGATGTAGAATCGTATGGTCCAGAGTGACTACGCTTTTCTCCTCCGCCTCCTCGTCCTCTTTCCTTGTGCGCGCTTTTCAATAACCGAACCGATGCTATTAATCAAAAGGATTTTGCAAGCCGGAAAAAACAAACGCGCTTTTGACTTTCCGAAAAAATAAAATAAAAGAATCAGGGAGAGAGAGAAGCTCATTCACCGACTACTTTTTACGCGTTATTATTTGCGAAGCAAAATATTCGTCGCACAATGTGAACGTTTTATTTCATATTTTGTTTAGAAAATGGAATCTCGTTGTTAGATAATCAAGACCAAGTAATTGCATGTGCTTCCAATATCTTTTCATTAAGATTTATCAATTGAGCAATCATTACAAATAATATTTGTTATGAATGATAAAAATAAAAATGTTGGGACATTAACATTCATTTTGTTATTAGCAAAAAATTCTTTATAAAATTTATAGTTGTTCTCCATCGAGTGATACGGTTGACATAAATATTCTATACATAGTACTTTTCTACATTATTTTCCAGTAATCCCAATTATAATAATTAAGATAACAGGCTAATAAGATATACCAAAATTGTTTTTCATTAAAAAGCTCTGCCGCAGTTAGTTATAAAATTCTTCTTTTTGATAATCAACAACAACGACAAAAAAAGCATTTATAATAGCTAAACTCGTCGTTATTTTAATATCTTTAATTAACAGAGTCTATAATAATCATGCAAATCCTCTCGTAAATTTTTCCATGTAATAATAGAAAAAATAACATAATCACCGATCACGCTTTTAACAATTTCTTTTTCTTTTCTCTTATACTCCTGCTTCTTCATTCGTTTTTCCAATGTTCAGACAAAAATCATAATCGAAGTCTCACTAGACGAACTACTATAAATTTCTCGTAGTTATCTCGAGTTTCTTCAACGCGCAGTGCAACTCGATTCGATAATTAGATAACTGCAAATTGTCTACTATCAATATTCTTGCCTAAGGTGGACAAGTTCATTGGAAGAAGTATCATATCGATTAATATCGATAAGCGCTATCACATTTTATTATGTCATGTATGTAAGCATATTTGGTACTTACATGTACGCACACGTGTGCGCTAATTATTGCGTTCCATCGTCCGCAAAATGGGTTATGTCCACCACTAATATTAGCGGGTGGTCATACCATTTCATTGGTTTAATTAAGATTATACCGGAAATTTTCAAGTTCACATGAAAGGAGAATATAAAAATCCGCTAATAGTTTTAAACGTATTAGACATAGATGAAACGTATGAAGCCGTAGGAATTCATATTTATGTTATAACACATGTAAACGAATGAAGTGTATTTTTACAAATGTTAATTAGGATTTGAAAAACGCCATCTTTAAATTGATTCCGTATTAGGAAAGCGTGTTAAGATTATCGTATTTGAGGCTAAATGTATCATCATTAAATTAATTTATAATGTCAAGTAGAAATATATCAATACTTTATTTAATTTGATTACTTTATTTTACAATCAATTTGATAAATTTTTATTTTATAGATGGAGTTAAATAAATTAATTTGATAGTTTATTTTTTGACGACAACAAAATACTTTTAAACTAAAAAAAAAAGAAATAATAATTAATTATACAAAGTTTGTAATTATACAAAGATACTTTATACAATATGAAAGCTATGTCTGCTAATTATTGTTTTGTGAATTGTTTTAATTACATTTAAAAATTCAACTATAAAAGACTTTTTTATTTTTATCGTCTTACGAAGTTCTCGAGTTCATCGACAGCGACGACTCGTTTTCATATCCTTATTACTTAATTAGCTATTAACTATAGGACTCGTTTTTGAACTCCTGCAGAGAATACTGAGTAACAAGAAAAATGGAGTTTGAAATACGGGCATATATTTTGAGTAGAATATGATTCTGGTTTTGTAGTTAGGATAATGAACTTCTATTTGATGAACTTAAGCCTCTTATTAAGTCATATGCAAAATCAGAAGAATATCATTATATTCTATTTTGAAATTATATCTGCAGTGGTTATACTATCATTAACCTTCCGTTTTTCTCATCCTTGTTTTTCATATTAGGATACCCTTGGACTTTACTCTCTTTGCACACTAAGTTCACGTACGCATGCTGCGGAAGGTTAAAATTACGAGATTTTTATATAAATTAAGTTTATATATATTTATGCCCGGTAAAATTTATCGTATAATTATTTTTACCAGTCATTATATGATAACTTACTGTATATTAATGTTATTTTATTCTTCTAATATAAATTGTAGAATCTTAGTAGATTTTACAAAAAAATTGAATATTTATTTTTCCGTTTTTAAATTTTCTATTATTCTCTATTAAAATTCATACAAAAATTGTTTTCAATAAAATATTTATTTTTGTTATTCAATTTTTTTATAACTTAACATTTTTTACCATAAAATGTGGTACTAAATATTGCTTGGAAAAAAAAAGAGAGACAAAACTTGTTCGATTAACCGTTTGATCACTTATTTTATCAGAATTTTTCTTGAACCTTGCGCCAACTCTTCGACTTCAGATTTATCTAACTTCTTGACCCAAGTAATAACTGCATAAACAACTGTCAATGGCGAACAAAGAGCCCGTAACACACCACGCAAATCCCTGTACCTATAAACGAACACTACGTCGTACCTCTTTACCCCTCACGTCGGAATGTTGTCTGTCTTTTTTCCCCCTGCGTTGTACACGTATCAAGTGAGTCTCATCCGCTGTAACGGCGTCTTGTAAATCTATGCTCAAAGTTTCTCTCTTACGAACTGAAATACCATTACAAAAAGAGCCATAACAATATCTATCTGCATATATACTCTCGTCGTACAATCATACACATACATGTATATACATTTACACACATATATACGTACTTATATTTATATTAATATATTTGTGTATACATGCACGAAACACGCATACAGTGATGCATACATGTTTAAGGATGCTGAAGATCACTTTTCGAGGCACACTTATATTTGTGTGCGTGTGCGCGGCAGTGACCAGAGCTAGTTAGCGAGGCGTTTCATTAGGCAGATAAGGCAATCAAGCAGAGTCCGCAGCATCTCGCAAAATACGAACGTACGTGGCGCATTCAAATCGCCGCGCGCAAAGTCTTAAGATATATCAAAGCGAGCTGCTTGTTTACGTCAGAACCCATGGAATTCATCCTTTTTCAAGGGCCTTTGATTGAAAACTTTTATTCATGGCCTCACGCAAATGAAGAGAGACAGCCGTGCAAGAAGTGCGCCAGGGGACAGAGAAGACAGAGGGCGAGAGGCAAAAGATAGTGTCCGAACGAAGACGTTAATGGTACATAAGATTTTTCCTCACATTCAACGGCTATTTTATCGTATGTTTTTATTGCAGCTGCTATGAGAAGAGAATGATGGGCATTTTATAGTAGTGGCTTTTCGGGAGATACAAAAAAAGGATGAGAGAATTGGTTAGGGAGAAACAAGGGGTTACTATTATGTATTGCTTATGGTTCACTGAAAAATACTTAGCAAATTATATTTCAAAGTTTATGATCATTTGTTCATTTTGTACTGAGCTTCAAATGTACAAATGATTTTTAACTGTCTGGTCTGATGTTGAGAATAATAACAATTGTATGTAGTTATTCTGGCGGAATAAATTACAACGGAATATCTCATATTCAGTAGTACAGTATATTTCATTATATTATTTTGTTTTTTATAAAATAAAGTATTTCTGCTCCTCTTTAACCAACATTTTGTCTGCGTAAAGTATCTGTAATTAAATATCATTAAATGCAACGGACTTCCCGTCATTGAAATCCAATTACGATACAATGTTATAAATGATGACAAGATGATCAAATCAAACTGATAACATATAACATACGATGCCCGTGACTAAATAAAAACTTAAGACCACATTTCTTTTATAATCATTCCTGGCAACCCCTATAATTTCTATTATGACTGTCTATCTCTATTTTATCATTCCCATAAACTATAAGTGATACAAATATATACATTTTACTTCTACTTAAATGTTTACAGTATATATACACTTTTGATATATGAAGAAATAGTCTACTTTGAATATATAAGCTGTATCCTCTCAGTTTACGCAACACACATGAAAAATTATCACTTCACGAAAAGATAAACACCTGAAAAACAAAGTCAAGAATGCGCGCATAAATCGCAAAACAAACCGTCGGTTCCCACTCAATTTTCATCTCGACCAATTATCTTCGATTTTGCATCGTAAATCACTCCTTCGCAATAACAATCGGCAGGCGCTCGACTTATCCGTCAGACCAAGATGCCCGTCTCTTTGTTCGTTTGCCAGTTCGCAATTGCAGCAAATCGAATTTCTTTGACGTTTATCTTGGACGATAAACCGGTAGGCGGGTTTTTCGCTTCGCTAACTCGATCATCGTCATCGATCGAAAATAATCCCCCTCTATACCCCTTTCGGTCATCTTTTTTTTGCTTGTTCTTTCCCCCTCTTTTCTCCTCTCGATAAGTAATCCCCGCGACAATTTTGCTTGGCGTTTCTCTTCTTTGCTTCTCATTTTCATACGCGCGGCCGGGGATTACAAGGACGTCCGTTGGCTTCTCTCGACGAGGACACGGCAGCGCGCACGGCCGTAGCGTGATACGCGCAGTTCATCCTACGTGAAAACGAGTCGGCCTGCCAAACGACTCGGGCCTTCACGTCCTCAGATATAAGAACTATAACAAGTCGTGAATAATGCGCCATCGCGCGACATTTAATGCCATTTCCATGTTACCAATAATGGCGCGCGATGAGATAAATGCGCGTCAATAATAGCGGACGTTAATTGTGCCTGGCTGTTTATTCAATTGCAACTATCAAGTGAAAGAAATACCAGACTTATTTTGCAAATCTCTTTTTTGTTTAGCGTATTTTTTCTTCGGTTTTAGTTCTTTTATTGAGTGGCATAAAAGATTTTGCACGGGAATATTAAACATTGAAATGTTATATTTTTTTGTTTGCATTAATTATAGCCAACTGGATGTTGCAATTTTTGAATTTTAAATTTACTTGCGATTATTATGTTTATTATGTTTAATTATTCTTTATAGTGTTTTCTTGTCAAAGGGTTTTAAGAGTCAAAAAACTTTCAGTTTCTAAACGAACACGTGTATAATAAAATGTATAATTATTTTTAAACAGACAGTTTAAAAATACAGACAGTTATTTTAAAGGCAATATGAGCAATTTACTTTTTTTTTAATAAATAATGTTTTACTTTTTTGGATTGGTTTTTGGTAGTAACCCAGATCGTATTGACAGAATAAATAAACTGATAATCTAATACTTATATGAGACCATCCAATTGTTAAAGTATGAACAACTTTTTCAAAAAATACATGTTCGTTTAAAAGTATTTTAATCTAGAGTTAAAAACCTTTTGCAGCGCGGGGAGCAAAACTTTGTTTTGCTCCCCGTATTTTTGTTGAATAATATACTATTGACAATGAAAACGCTATTAGTCGAGACGAAAAAATTATTAATAGATACGGACTTGTCTTTATTTAATGGAAGTAAATTTTTAGATTTCAAATGCTAATAATTTTATAATTAAAGGATTAGAAGAAGAAGTAAGTATTAATTAATAACCGTAATGTTGTACTATTTGACCAGAATACATAAAATATGTAAATCGATCGAAACAATGACGTAAAGATGGAATGTATAATTTGTACTTGCAGAAAATGGAACCAAAAAATGATCTATTTGTAGAAACATTCGACAATACAAATTATACGTTCATTGCACAGGCTGTACATAGTGATTAATATCAGATCATTGGCATCCTTCGTCGTTTGATGTGCGTGTCGATAAATAAATCTCTCGATTGACTGCCACCTGCCAGCTGGTCCCCTCCAGCGTCAACCCGAGAACCACTTGCACGCCACACGTTTTATATAATGTCGATGATAACACTAATAGTCAAACGACCGCCAATTAGATCGGTATTCGGTCGACCGAGAACGCGTCATGTCCTTTTCTCTTCTCCTTTTTTTTCTCTATGACTTTTTATTTTTACAGTTTTCAAATTTTCTTTTTTTTAATAATAAATTCTTGAAAATTTTTATAATTATAATAGAAAGTATATAGAAAAATGATTTCCATTTAAAGATTTGAATAATCTTTATTTTTATAATAATTTTTACGGTTTTAATACAAAACAAAATAGTTAACATATTTTCCTCTATATTTAACATTTTTTCTGTATAATTATTATTATTATTATTGTTAAAAAAATTATTATTATTATTATTTTAATCGTCAAATTAATCATCAAAATGTTTTAATTTGAACGAAATCGTCTACTCGTAAAAAAAATGACGATATTTATCAATCCATTTCATCTTGGATGCACTTTTAAAAGTGAGAAATCCGTTCTTTTCTTCTTATTTGTTTACTTCGTGTCCACTTGCAACTTCACATTTCGTCCTTTTTTTCTTCATCTCTTTTTTCTCTTATTTTGCATTTCGTCGTTTTTTCTCGAAAATTTTCGAAAACTTTTTAAGGCCTCGTTAATTATCCTTTTGTGGTGCAAACACACAATGTGTACAATAATCTTCTCTACTTTGACTGAAACCAGTTTGAAATGTATTATTCGCACGCGAAATACTCGAAGGCTAATCCAAAATTTACATACGAGTATATAACATGTCAAACAAACACAACGTCCAAGAGCTGCAAATGCTTTTCTCGTTTTGGCAGTCATCAGAGCAGGATACTTTGTAGGACCCTTTTTTAACGTGTAATTATCCAAAGCAGGTCCCGAAAAAATTCACAACGATTATCACAAAATAACCAATAACGTGGCTACCTCCGGGGCAATTGACTAATAAATTTTTTAAATTACCTTCGATTTTTTAGTGCAACTCTTTTTTTGCAATAGTTTGAAGTTTTTTAAATATTCAATTAAACAAAATTTTTTTAACCAGAAAAATATTACGTATGCTAATGATCAATGACGTTTATTTTGAAAAAAACTGTTTTTTAAATAATAACCAAAATTAAAAGTATTATTAAAAATTAAATATTTATGAGCGCATACAAATTAAAAGTTTTTTTCTCAATCGAATTATACTTTTGTTTCACTGAATAAAGTTGCAATATGTGTTAAACAAAATAAAGAAACAGACAAAAAACTGAATGAATTACGATATTGATTGAATATCATGAATCGTGGCAATTATTGCTTCGTCCATAAAACACGTATACATGCAATTCATAATAATTCATTGCTGAGAACCCATTAATTGAACCGACTCAACGAATAAAGAATGAACAAATGTACAAGCAAAGAACTCGTTGACATTGTCGCGTATGGTGTGTTTCTGTAAAAGTTAATAGAGCCATTTACCGTGATCAAATCGTGATATTATACAAACGCACGTGACACGCGTTCTTTAAGTATACTGTGTAAAAGTGGCTGCAGCCGGTTTTACGGCATGGAAAATTTTCGGAAAATAGGGGAAAGGGACGTTGAACTAATTATATGCATAATTATATGCAAGCACCATTACTACTACTATTATTTTAAATTTCTTCTTTTCTTATATTATGTGGTATATAGATTTTATTTTTCGTAAGGATAAAATAATTTGTTGTTTTTTTAATAACATTGATTGGCAACATTGAAATGACTTACAAAAACATTCGAAATTATTCATTCTAAAGTATGCGAACGGGAACATGAGGAAATCTATCGCCGGTCGTCGCCAAATAAGAATCACCGACACAATTCCGCGGCGCTCTTTTTGTTGGGATATCACGTCGTACGATCGTTGCACGGTGGTGGAAGAGGGAGGAATGAGGAGGGGAGTTTTGCGAGTATCCCACTTGAAATCCGTCCCTGTCCACTCAGCTACGGCCGCGAGCGAGCAGCAGCATTATGCGAGCACTCTCGTTTGGCACGCGTCAGCCAATCACCTGGCTTTTTTTCCACGCCACGGCACTAGCCGCGACTCGTTCGACGTGCATTAGCAACACCCGGACGCATAATCGGTTAATCGCGTTACGACATATATTGTACATTTCGGCGTGCCACACTCAAACTTGGCACGCAACAAACATTGCGCACACAACGCAGGTGCAACACAGGTGTTTACCAATAATTGATCGATATTTACTTGTTGCACGATTTTTCACCTTATTATGTGAAATGTGAAATTTTAAATTACTAATTTTATTTTCAGTAACAACTAAAAAGTCTGCTTTGGAATCGTTTTTGGTTGCTGACATTTTTTAAAACTATAATTATTTTTTTTTATGAAAGGAAAATTTAATTTATTTAACTGTTATTATTGATTATATAATATTTTAATGGTTCATTTAATTGTAACTATGTCTTCTTGAATATTTATAAAAGTTGTATATATCATATATAATCCATAAAATATAATATAATAAAATTGGTAAATGAAGTTGAACTAATTAAGTATATGGATCGTCTATTAAATGTATAGACCTATATGAAAGATAAATCGCGTGGGCACAATTGAATTGCACAATGTCAATTGGTGATTCTATTAGCCATTCCAGTCGCATCGCCGCAACACCTTGTCACGTATCGACACAATTTTTCATCGTCTAATTTAACTGCGGAAAAATATCGATCAGTAAATCACGACCCTCGCTGACATTCGTGGGCAATTTTATCTTGGCCCCGATTATGCGCGTTAGTCGTAACAAGTGTGCTTACCGGGCTATCGCCCGGTAAGTACATTTAACATTCAAATATCGCGCCAATTTACATACACAGTGTTGCCAACAACAAATTAGAGCAAAATAAATCATAATGAATTGTCGCAATTCATTGTACTTGCTCATTTACGGTCGAAGGATAATTATATCTCATGGATAAATGCACAATATTCTGAATTGTACGTTTTATAATGGATATATTACATAATATAAAGCGCTTTAATAATTTATTTTTATTATCAACGTTACTATATTTTGTTTTCTCATATTATGTTGTTGGTGGGATGCAAAAAATCGATTTCAATTCATAGCTACATTGTATCCTTGAAGCAGCTTAACGGTATACCTCTTTTTCACACTTTAGAACAGCCTTTTTGTTATATCCAATCTCCCGACGTTCTCAGAGCTTCAAAATCCTAATTCTCATTTCGCGTCGTATACGTAAGCGACCCCTATGTTCAAAGCTTTGGTTTAATAAAGAAAAGTCCTCGCGCTTTACGTGAGATTTTGTACGAAAGATAGGCGTTACATTCATTTTGTACTTCAAAGAAAACGAGGATGTGATTTTATATTGTGTAAGTAGATGATGACACGTGTTGTAATGATATTGGTAATTTCGAATTATTATCATTTGATTAAATACATAATAACAATTGAAGTTGTAAGTGAAGGATAGTTAAACGTGATTATAAATTAATTATTAATATTTGTTTACATATTGCAAAAAAATATTATTATGATTAGTTTTTTGATTTGGCTAGTTATATTAAAAGACACGATAGATAGAGTCTCTGGCCAAGTACAAAAAAGAAAATTTGCTTTTTGTACGTTAATATTACATGAACGAATCGCAATGAAATGTATTTTTCATACATACTGTAAATATCAAAAAACTTCATTTACAATACATATATATGAGGGTTTCCCTTATTTTGGAAAAGTACACTGACAAAAGTAAACTTATAAAAATTATCATCTTTCTGACAAAATAGGGATATACTTGTAAACAACTAAAAAATTATCATCTTTTCTGATAAAAAGTCTTCGAAGCTTGAGAATTATTTTCATAAAAACGAATATATTTATCAGAAAAGATGATAATTTTTGAATTTTTTACAAGTATATCCCTATTTTGTCAGAAAGATGATAATTTTTATAGGCTTACTTTTGTCAATGTACAAATGTTGCAGATCGCGCCCTCTAGAATTGGTCAATATGACCACAGAAAAATTGTGTGAAAATATTCAGTTGTTTAAAATTAAATTAATCCGTGCCCCCAAGGAGTCAATTTTCAAATGGAGCTTTAACATAGGTTTTCGTATATTGAGCAGTGAAAACAGTGAAAAATTGATGTGAAAATTCACATTCTTATAATTGAAAGATGTCAAAATGGTTATCAAAATATTAAAAAAAGGTTATTCTCATTTACCATATTTTTTTATTTTTAACTTTAAGTTTTTTTAAACGCTATTTTCTATATATTTCCATGGTCGGCATCTGCTCAGTGGTGTCGATAAAAAAAACATAATTTCAATGTATAATGAATATTTAGAATTGAGTGCTGAATCTATTTATGTTAAGTAGGGTGTCGTTTATCTTGAAAAAGATTTTATGCTCAAAGCTTCTAAAATTTTTTTGGAAGCTTGCAAAAAATGAATCACTTATCCAGTAATGTTTTACATTGTTCTTGAAAATCTTATAACAAAGAAAAATTTTAAATTTGCATGGTATAACGATATTGACTATGAATTATAGAACTATATTGTTGACACGTTATTATATTAAATTATGGTAAGTTATAAAATTATAATATTAAATCATTGTAAATATAATTAAAAATTTGGTAGACATTAAAAAAAGTTTTGACACTTATTTTCAAAGCTGTCAAAAGTAAAGTAAACTCAAGAAATGTACCAAAAAAATTTTTGAAATAAACGATTTATTTTTTTATGAAGAAAAGACATAAATTTATATAATACATTTTCACAATAACGAACACTCTTCTTATCTTAAATAGATTTAGCACTCAAATTAAAACATTCATAGAATTGTACGTATATTGAAACTATGTTTTTTTGTTATTGACAGCATTAAGCAGACGTCAAACATGAAAATGCCTTATATCTCACGCAATTTTAATTTGAGAGTTCCCTCAGTGTAAGAATGCAAAATTATGATAAGCTCCACTTAAAAATTAATTCCTCGGGGCACGGGTTAATTCAAGTGAAAAGAATTACAACATTTTTTTCCATCGTATTAACCAAGTCTAGGAGGGGCGTGGCGAAACATTTTCACTTTTCTAAAATAAGGGAAACCCTAATATATATTCCTTAATAAAATAAGTTAGAAAATAGTGTGTTTAAACATCTTTTAGGTTATTAAAGTCAAGAGCTTTGTTGACATTTTTAATTCTATAAAATAAACAAGACAAGTATTAAAAATAATGAGATTTATTTGGAAAATAATACCAATAAAACGATTTGAACAAAAATTGTCTATTTAAGATTAAAATCAAGATACAAAGAAATACTGTAATATCAAAAGATAAACCTTTGCAAACGCATGTTTAACTTGAAATTTACTGAGATACAATTTTTTTATTCAATTTCTATTTAAACTTTATATATTGTAAAGTCACATATCATTAGATTACACAGAAGATAAAGCAATTTGATAACTGTACCATTCTTCGACCGTTAAACTACTAGCAAAGTAGCCGTCTGTAAATATAAATTCAACGATGCTTTTTTGTTGTTGTCGTTAGTTCTTCCTATGGGACACCATTCCTTGGGTACATATATTTCCTCCTGATCTGGAAAACAATACGCTAAACGTGGATTTATACATGTCGCCACCAGAGGCTATAACTTATCGGTTTAGCTGAGCAGTAGTCGCTGTTCTAGCGGAAAGTCTATCATCCCTTTCTCTAAATAAGGACGCGACGGAAACGTTCGCCCATCTCCGTTTTACGCTCGAACATATAAACTGCACAGAAAACAGCACAGTTCCTGTAACAAATGACCATAATCTTCCTTCAGCTTGGGTTATCGTAATTGGTCTTTGCGCCTTTTCTGTGCTCAAGTCAGTATGTCTTTTATAAAACTTTGTATTCAATGAATCCTCTGAGACTTTTCATCAAACTTCCATTATCAGAACAAATCAGATGAAATTTCTTCTTTCAAAAGGAAGTTAATATTAAACAACGTTTACTTTGTATATTGTATATTCGTAAATTTATGGCTAATTTATTTTTTTTTAAGGTAAAAATTTATACAATAATTAGTGAGAAGTTTTTAATTCTTTTTCATAAAAAATTAATATTTTATATCTGAAAAAATACATAAAATGTACGCTGTTATTTTTTAAAGAAACTATATAATGTAAACCCACCAGTAGTTGATCGCACACTAGTAAGTGACCGTTGCATTCGTCTTACACAGATAGACAATAAATTTTAAATGAGCAGTCATTCACTGGGTCAATTTGTTAATCAGTCATTTACTGGTGCTTTTACTCTATAATAAATTTTCTTTTTCTTTCCAGTGAGGAAAAGTTATTGTTATTAGTAAAAAATGTCGCTCTCTTTATTAAAGTACAGCACTGTATTAAAATATTATTATTAAACGTTTAGAATTTAAAATGATGCAATTTTATTGTTGAAGATTCAAAAAAAAAAAAAAAAAAAAAAAAAAAAAAAAAAAACAAATCTAAAAACAATAATAATATCGATTATAACCTTGAAATTTGGTTCAGACTAAAATTCGCAAAACGCCATTGTTCACATAAAATATTTATAATATTGTTGCCAATTTCTTATCGTTATATCTATAACTAAAGTAATATACCAGTTTTTTCACATTTCTATCGTCTTTTTCATTCCTATTCATAATGCTTTCAAGTAACAAAGAGGCATGACATATGAAAATTTCGAAGTAGTACTTCGCTCACTAGGGAGTGAAGAATTCCGTAGGAACGAAGTATTCATTTCTCATATATGTTATGACGAAAAATACAGTTCGCATCATTAGCAAGATCGTCCTCTAACGTTCGGTCAAACTCTGACACCCGTCTCAATGTTCTCGAGGTCCTCGAACGTTTCACCTCGTGCTGGAATCCACCTCATGAAGTTGCCGTTCGCGTCCCCGATACGAAATACACTATTTTATTTATTATACTTATTATTATAATAAACGAAATCCCTGTGGTTACAAAGCTTTGGGGAAAAGGAACTGTTAAGGAAAAGGGAGTTTTGATCATCTTCCATGTTGCGTACGATATTTTTCGGTCTGCAGTAACGAAAATATAATTATTAAACATTTTTCGTTTTTTTAAATGGTTATTTATAAAAAAAATGCAAAATATGCAAAAATATTTTTTTACTTATATAATTTTTAGAACCGTAAAAGCTCGACTTTGGAAAAATACATTGAGTGTGCATTTGAAAAAAATTTTTAATTCATTAGCTGTAGAACACAAGGATAAATATAAGGCTACAAAAGTGAGAAATTTGAATTTGATAAATATAAAACTAAATTAAAACTACTAAAAGTAACGAAATACAAAACAACATATTTAAGTAAACAAAATTAGCAATAATACACACATATAATATTGTTACTTTAATATTAAGAAACTTCTCAAAAGTGGAACTTTGTAAAACGGAGC
>JABFPJ010001540.1:0-24808 GCA_022817425.1 Gryon sp. ZL-2020 | reverse complement strand
TTTATTCTGACAGTTTTACTTAGCCTATACTTTAAAGACACTGGAATGTCAAACAATTTTCAAATTTAGAACTGTCAAAAAATTTCTGTAATTTGATTGGTTTTTATAGGCGTTACGCATTAATTGGAGTTAAAAGCTAACTTCTCATCTTTCATAAACTTTTTCTTAAAGGATTTTATATATATAAAATAGAGTTTTTATATTTTTGATTAAAATATAAAAAGTGCATTTTATATATATCATTTTATAAAAATGTTATATAATATATAAAATATATATATATAACTAGCTGCATTGCCGGCTTCGCTCAGCAAAAAGCCTATGACCCCTTTTCTATGACCGCCTATGACTTCCAGCTAAATTCCTATTGCTTCATCCGAGGTTTATAAAAAAAATGACACTTGAGAGGTGGCACCTATGACACAAAAAAATTTTTTTTTTTTTTCTAAAAATCTAGTGCAAAAAAAGTCTACGACACATTGGAGACATATGACTATATTCTCTAAAAATTTAGTTTAAATTGGACCGGTAGATTTTGCGAGATTGACATACAAACAAACAACCAAAAAAACAAACAAACATATTTTCAATTTTATATATTAGTATGGATTTATATAAAAAAGCGGCAATAGTTACGATATAAGGAAATATAAAAGTGTTGTTGATATCTTTGTCCGTAGGGGAATTTCTACAATCTTTTAGAACGGGTAACTATTCTTTCTAGTTTTGGAATATATATATTACTAGCTGAATCGCCGGCTTTGCCCGGCAAAAAGGCTATGACCCCTTCTCTATGACCGCCTATGACTCCCAGCATAATTCCTAGCTTCATCCGAGGTATCTCTATACACTCTTTATGAGCTCTTTATGGACGTCCTACAAACTCCCTATAAACTTCCTGTAAACTCCTTATGAACTCCATATAAACTCCCTATAAGCTCCCTATAAACTCCTTTTAATCTCCCTATAAGCTCCTTTTAATCTCCCTATAAACTCTGTATGAACCGCTATGACACCACTTATTACATCCCCTATGTCATCCCCTATGACATCCTCTGTGACATTCCCTATGACAGTTGAGGGGTGCACCTATGACACAAAAAAATTTTTTTCTAAAAATCTAGTGCATATTGCAAAAAAACAAAGTCTACGACACTTTGGAGAGATAGGACTTCATTCTTTGGTTTTAATTGGACCCGTAGATTTAGCGTGATTGACATAAAAACAAACAAACAAATATAATTTCAGTTTTATATATTAGTATAGATTAGTATGGATGGATTGTAATTTGAACGATTTTAAGAATTTAATTAAATTAATCTAATTTTTTTTACGGCACAAGTTAGTTATTTTGTCAACTGTATTTACGGATCCCTTGTGACGTAAACTATAGCTTGCACCATGGAAAATAAATATAAACTCCTTTTCTCTCGCGGCTACAACCCTCAGCATCGCCTTAGATATAAATTTCGCTAAAGAAAAAGAATTTTCGATTTTATCTCCCTTGTTACAAAATGTAATATTTTAAAGTACATTTTCGAGTTTAATTTTTATATATAAAGCATCAATTTTATCAACCATCAACCAACTAAATTGAAATTTACAAATTTCAAATTGATATCTTCAGTTTATTCTCATTAAACGCATAAACAATCATCTGTTATAAAATTTAATAGAAAATGAATCTCTTTTATAACCCTTGGATTATGTGAATAATACGTTTTATGAAAAGATTATTTTGTTTGTGTTTTACTCGTATTCGTTTTGATTTGATGAAACGTCAAATACCACTTTTTACTGCATTGTATAAACTTCTTTGAGCAACTCGTTTAATGATATGTCGCATGATCGATATCATCTAGACAGTTTATACGTTTCTGCACAGTCGACAGACAATAGAGATAAAATGTAACGGTTACATCACGGTCTCGTCACGTAACATATTAAATTGCTTTCATAGCGATTTTATTCAAATCTACCACAATATTTCGTAATATTTAAAAATTTTTTCATAAATTATACATTGCACAGTAAAAAAAATCTCGTGCCAGTGTAAAAGTGTAAAAATTTCGGTGTAATTTTTTACACCCAAAGGTGTAAATATATCTAAAGTGTAATTATGATTGGCTGTTGGTACACTGATCGGTGTACAATTAACACTTTTTAGACATTAATTTGTATTTTTACACGAAATCGTGTAAATATTTAAATATTTTTTTTACTGTGTGTGTATATTGATTCCAAATATTTTTAGTAAAAATACGATAGAAGAAGGAATAAATATTTAAAACTGATTATGAATAATGAAATTGAACTGAGATGATAATTTTGAATTTAGTCAAATTCGTATAGTAAACCATTCTCGACCACAACAAATCAACATACTTAAATTCGCATACTTTAAAATATTTGTGTAAATCAAAAAGACACTAACTTTGGAGTAGCGGCACTTATCCATCCTCTTAAGTAGACTATCTTTATGTTTAATTTTCACTGTATTACTGTTTTATGGCTGAAATAAAAAATCACATTTGATTAACTAATAAAGTTAATCAAATGTTAAAGATTAGCTGTAAATGTAATTATTTTTTTGTGTATAATTATTTCTAAAATTTTTAGAAGTAATTATAATTAGATTAGATTACAAAATTTTATTTTAGACTAAAATGAGTAAAATGTTGTTAACAAAATAATTATAAATTGGGCGCGTATTTTCTGCGAACTATTACTTCTGGTATTGTTTTACGAAATATCTCAAGTTAACCATTGAACTGAATACGTCAATGGATCGAGACGACTTATAGACCGCATCTGGTGAAGTTTGTTTTGAGCAAAAAGACGTAGCGTCACGCAAGGCCGGAAGTATTGTTAAGGCGCCTTAAAGTGCTAATAAATAACATTCAGGATCTCACAAAATTTACTGTTACGACTTCTACAGTTTAGATACCACCTAAAAGGCATGGCCAAGTAAATTTTATATCACGATCGCCGGAAAACTTTTCCGTCTTTCCGTCCTGAAAAAATCGCCCATTGCTTGACATTAAAAAAAATTGATATCTTCAGCATTTCAAGTAATATATCATTCGTCAAATATGATCTACAAAACCCACAAAATCATACTTCAAATAGTATTTTTTTTAATTATAGGACATTTTTTGTTGTATTTATGATATTTTCTGAACTTTCTTAACAATTTAATATAATTTAGCATAATGTCATGTATCAAAAAAGAAAGTAAATTGTATTAAAGTCATATTTTTAATGCAATTCAGTTGCTTATGTATAAGCTATTTTCAGAGAAATTAGCGTCTTTGTATATGAGTCTTTCATCTTGCTGCATACGAATGTATGACATCTTTCATACGGCGGCGAATGCTGAAATGCTTCGAAGCGTAGCTGGTACTGCGTTTTGGTATCCGTAAATGTTCGCTCGAAATGGACTCGCTATTATGTGCAAACTAAAGCAAAGCATTCACCTATCTCCAAGGTCATTAGTATGCGTGCAAGCTCATTAAACCTTGCAAGTTTCGAATCCCTTGTGTATCACATTCATGACACACTTCGAGAGTTATAACTGATGTATGTAATGACATGACAAACAATATGTCAGTGTAACCTCAACATATAGCCTCCATTACTGTATATTGATGTTTATAATTAATTTATTGAAATTTCTCCAAGGAATATAAGAACAAAATGTAATCAACAAATTTCTATAAAATGGATTATTAATGATTGCACTATAAAAAATGCTTGTCCAATTAATTTATCAATTTTTGCTTTAATAATATGTCTATCTTGAATAACATCGAGTTTTAATTTTCGTAATCCATTTATTTTCAAATAGAAAGTCGTAATATTAACGGGAAAAATGTGCTTTATACAATTTTTTACGTTTGCTCAAAAAGCCTTACTAAAATTCTGTCATTCCATTAAAAATTCAAATGTCTCGTCAATGTAACATAAAGTTCTTAAAATTGGTCCTAAGTAACAGGGTTCCATTGATAAGAAAGATATAAAAAATACTGTTATTTTCGAACTCGACATAAACGTGCATTCAAACGCTGGCATGCGTTACTTTGTTAAAAGTGTCTCTTAGTTCACACAGTGATTTTATGTTAAAGAGATTTTTCCACTTTATTTCGCTGTTATATTTCGTACTAAAATGAAGTTTTTTTGCGCAAGATTAACATTTACATCGTTTTACTAGCGTCGCTACGGATTCAAGATTCAGAATATGCAAAGCTAAATAAACCATAAAAGTATCAAATTAATTATTAACCTTACACAGTCTTTTGATTAAGTTTATACAAGCGTAATGAAAATTTGATGCCGAGGATTATCTTGCTTTAATATTATAATGAACTGAATCCTCGGATACAAAAACGTGATTGCAGAGCGTAAACTAATTATCGCATTCAATTTCAGTCTGAACGACTATGAACATAACGTTGAACAGTGATTGTCGATAAAACCATCGAATAACTTTATCCCACGCGAACGATCATTGAATCGCTCTAATAAATGTTCGCGTTTCACTTATTGGCCCTGTTATTTACGCATTCGGCCAGGTTTGTAGTTATCAACAAAATTGAGCATGAAATCATCATTGTTTAAAATGTCTACAATGGCATCATGAATCGTGTTTTTTGATTTTTATTAATTTAATTTTACCATACATATAGTATTACTGAAAAATGTGAGATTCTGAGTTTGTATAGAAAAATATATTAAATTAGATTCATTATAACATATCATATTATTTGGAAATTACAAATTAGCAAGTTAAGTGA
This sequence comes from Gryon sp. ZL-2020, assembly GCA_022817425.1. Classification (NCBI taxonomy): domain Eukaryota; kingdom Metazoa; phylum Arthropoda; class Insecta; order Hymenoptera; family Scelionidae; genus Gryon; species Gryon sp. ZL-2020. Next base: position 20,015 of record JABFPJ010001540.1, on the reverse strand, counting down.
ACCTTGCATTAATATTGATTAAAGGAAACTTAAAAAGGTTAATATTTTATGGAACTAATGAAATTAAATACATTAAATACATAAATAATGAAAACTCAAAAACTAGAAAAGGAAATTCATAATGTTTTTACTAATTATGTTAGATAAAGGTTTCAAGATTTAATCGCATTGAAAAATGACAATAATTTGCTTGAACCAAATTAAATAAATATATCTTAATTAAATTTAATTAATTTTTGCAGTCACTAATGAAACAAAAGAAAATGCATTAATTTAATTTAATTTTCATCGTTTAAATTTGAAACATTTTATCGCAAATTAATATGATTAAAATTAAATCATACAGAGAAAAAATATTTGGAGAAAAAAATCTGATTATTTATCTGTTTTAATTATACTACTGCGAATGAATTGTTATTTAATATAAACATGTCTAATTTTAATATTGGCTTTTACGCTTTTCTTAGTAGCGCAAATGCCTTGTTTAAAGTGACACCGAATCCCTTTCATTTCCGTTCAGGTCCTTCCCTGCTTCTTTTTGATCCCGCGTCGACGTGCCCCGGCAATGTAGCGATAAAATCGTCTTGTCCGTTTCTCTCGAGTCTTCGTAAATCCATTACAGGAGCCATCCAAGAATTTTCTGGCGTGATATCTACTCACGGATGCGTTCCAAAGTGTTCCAACTTCCGGCCGGAAGTCGGAAAAAGAGCAAAGGAACTGACGGAGACTCCGAGACAAGTTCCCTAAACGTGTCTCGTTTTGGTAAAACAAATGGAAATTCAATTTTCAAATCACTTTTCATTTGCAAAATCATTGCAACAAAATGATCTATTATACTAACATTTACTGTAACTACGTTATTTATCCTAAAATCACGTAATAATTTCACACAACATTTTTTTAGTTGTTAAGTCAGTATTTGGCACTGTTAAATTTATTTTTGCTGACGTAGATGTCGATTGTAAGAACTTGACATCTTAAATTGTAATGCATGAAAAAAATGTATATGATTATAGAAAAGTTTAATATGAAATTTAATATGATATTATGAAGTTATAGTCTATTGTGACTTCCATATTACATGACAATTTAAATGCATAGGAATGCATGCTTTCGTTTTCAAAGGTTGTATGTGCAGCTGTAAGGAATTTGAATTATAAGATTAATGTGCTATTATAGTTGAAGAGGTGTTAATATGCGATGTAATAATACAAGCATTACGTCATTACTTGAAGATGATTTGAGGAGTTCAATACATGGGAATGTTTACTATAAACGCTAAAATGCAGTAATACGAACTGCATTTTGCAATTAAACATGTACTGAGATGTTAAGAGAAAGAGAGAAAGAAATCAACATAATATAAAATAATTTGTTATTAATTCATTAATCACCCACTGTTAAAATAAATGTATTAAAAAAGAATACTTTTACTTTCTTGATGACGCAACTTAAAAGGGACATGTTTGTGTATGTGTAAAAGACATGTTGTATGTGTAAAAGACATATTGTCATAAAAAGTTAAATGTGTCCAAAAAACCCAAGAAAGTACAAGTATTATAAACCGAGGTTCTTCCAACTATAAATACTACGTTTGTCGAGAGTTGAGGTTTTACACAATTTCGGCACATGGAACGCATGTTGTTGTCAAAATACATAAAGAAAAAATACAAACTTTACCTTTTTTATTTATCGACGCGTCGGGAGATAACTCGGTTGAGTCATAGTTATGCAACCGTCTGGTGACTGTCACCCAGGTATCCCGATAAGCGGGACAAGTCCTACGTTTCTCAATGACATGATTGGTCAATGTACATTGCTCACAGAAAAGTGAGGGAAATGTCACCGCCCGAAATGTAGATGTTATACTCAACGTTGAATTGAGTGAGTTAGTTATGTTTTGCTCTCTGTACTTTGAATGTTTATGTTCAAACTTGTAAGTTTTGTTAACTGAGTTTGTGTTTGCGGTGTGTAAAAAAAAGAGGTTTTGGCCCTTCGGGGTCTTTTTCCCTCTGTGTTGAGGATAAATACATATCGATTTCCTCAACACAATACGCTTGTTTTTCCTTTCAATTTCCTGTTAACTTCCGAGCTAGGACCAGTTTCAACAGTGTGACAAACTAATTTAAAGATACAAAGTTTTACATGGTCCTTCGAGCCGGATTTGAATTGTGTTATCACTCGCTCCGTAACCTCAGGAAGTTGTAAAAACAAAACGAAACAAGCAAAAATTTAAACTTAAAACTGAAAGTGCGTTAACGTGATCTCTGTCAAGTGCAGAATCAATAAGGCGGAACTAAATCTATAATGGCTCCTCGGCGACAAGTAGTTTCGACAATGTTGCGTTCAGCTGTCAGTGATTTGTCCGAAAGACTGCCGCAGATAACGGAACTCTTCGAGGAATCACAGAATTTTGACATCCAAAACAAACCTGCTGATGAAATCGAGATCCGCTTAGAGGAATTAGAAGGAAATGTGACTTCATGCAGTGACGTATACCACAATTTATGTTCAACGTATGCGCCAGAACAACGGGAAAAACTGTCTTTCTTCGAGGAGAAAAGATTCGACGCCGTAAGGAAGCAGTACCGCGATGCAAAATTAGCGTTTCGTCGTTTATTGTCTCAAACTACCGCAGCTGCAAGCGATACATCTTCTGTAAATAATGCTGGTGAGTTTTCGTCTAATTCATCTGTGAACGCAGTGGCTTAGTTTTCGTGAATCATTTACTTCTATGGTAATTAATACGTCCCTCTCTAAAATCGACAAACTTAATTACTTAAAGAACAGCTTGAAAGGCAACGCACAAAAAATTGTAAAATGTCTAACCGTCTCTACAGAAAACTTTGAAACCGCCTGGTCTGAACTCTCAGGCCGCTATGATAACTCTCGTCTCATGAAGCAAGCTGATGCAGACGCTCTCTTGGAAATTGCGCCAGTAGTGCGCACTCATGATTACAATGAATACGAACGGGTACTCAATCAAATTCACGGCAATCTAATGTCTCTCAAAGGCTTAGGTGTCGACTACGATGCGTCAGGAGTAATCCTTCTGAGCATTGTGAAATCCAAGTTTTACGGCGCGCTGCTAGATGACTGGGAAAAATCAGTCTCGGCGAATACATTTGAAGCAAACTATAATTGCTTTAAGCAATTCGTATTACGTAAAATCGTATCAAAATTAGCTCGTGCAAGCGTCAAAAAATCTGCTAATCAACACAATAATAAGGACCCTTTCGCTCACGCGTCAAGTGTCGCGCTCTGTCCTGAATGTAAAAGCTCACATAATTTGTACAACTGTACAAAACTCAAGTCTCTAGATATTAATCAACGTTTTGAAGCCGTCCGTAAACATCGCGTATGTTTTAATTGTTTACATTCAGGACATATCATAAATGCATGTCCAAGTAAACGCAGCGGTTCAAAATGCAATAAAAAACATCATTCCTTGTTGCACAGTCCACATAATAAATCATTCAAACGTCCATTAGATCAAGATAATAGTTTAGCTCCACCAGAAAAACGACAAATAGTATCCGTGTATGTCGCGCGTTCAAATGATGTTTGTAGCGTCGTCTTAGCTACCGCTAAAATCCGCGTCCACGCTTCACACGGTCGCAAATTAATATTCAGAGCATTAATTGATTAAGGTTCCGAGTCATCATTTATATCGGAAAAGGTAGTTAAATTACTAGGAGCTAAGACCACTCGCGCGAACGTTCATATAATCGGTATTGGCGGGACTGAATCAGAAGCAGTCAATTCATCGGTAGCAATAGATATATATGCATTAAGCAACGATAAATCAGTACTTCATTTAAAAGCATTAGTTATGTCAACATTGACAGCACATACCCCTCGCATACCAGTTGATATTTCTTGGCTTCCTCACATTGCTGGTATAACGTTAGCAGATGACGATCCAACTGGTGATCAACCGATTGATTTAATCCTCGGAGCGGAAGTATTTAGTTCCATATTGGAAGACGGGGTTCGCTGTGGCAAGGAAAATGAACCTATCGCGCAAAAAACCACACTCGGGTGGATCCTTTCAGGCCGCATAACATATGATAAAATTAGACATGTCCAATCAATCTCCGCGTTTCACGTCACATGTGTAGAAAGCCTTGATCGAACTCTGAGATCATTCTGGGAAGTCGAGAACATACCGTCAGCACCTTGTTTAACTCCTGACGAACGAAAAGCCGAAGATATATTTCAAAGCTCTGTTTGACGTCGCGAAGACGGGCGATACATCGTGAAAATCCCGATTAAAATCGATACTCCAGATCTCGGGGATTCGCGTCGGACGGCATTACATTGCTACAATCGATTAGAAACGCGTCTTAATCTAAGCTCTGAGGTAGCGAAAATGTACGACGATTTTTTGATGGAGTATCTTAATCTCGGGCATATGGCTCCGGAAGAGTCATTCCAAGATAAGCCAAATATATATTTTTCTCCCGCATCACCCGGTTATTCGCAATTCAGGCACGACAACGAAACTTCGCGTTGTGTTTAATGAGTCAGCCGAATTTTAAACGGTAATTCATTAAATGACTGCATGTTCGTCGGTCCAAAGTTACAAAGTGAGTTGTTTGACATTTTCTTGCGATGGAGGACTTATAAAGTCGTATGTTCAGCTGATATGGAGAAAATGTTCCGCCAAATTCAAATCGTACCGGAGGATACCGCGCTTCAATGTATATTTTGGAAACCACCGAACTCCGAAACCGTGCAAATATTTCGCTTAAAAACAGTTACTTACGAAACTGCGCCAGCACCTTACCTTTCAATGCGTGTCTTACACCAACTTGCCGATGACGAGCGCGAACGCTTTCCGGAAGCGGCGGTCACGTTAAAACGTGACGTATACGTTGACGACGCTCTGATCGGCGAGGATAATCTTATTCAAACCGAAAGATTGCGTGACGACCTTGTAAAACTTCTTAAATCTGGGGGATCTGCGCAAGTGGGAATCAAATCGCGAAGAGCTACTCAATCATCTTCCGAATGAAATGCGGGCGCGAGATTCCGAAAAAGTTTTCGATGATGACTCATCAACAAAAGTTCTAGGTATCCAATGGAAACCACGTAATGATATCTTTTCATTTCAAGTTCAAATGAAAGATGTCGAGCCTATATCAAAACGGTCTACTCTATCGCGTATAGCTAGCACATTCGATCCATTGGGGTGGGTCTCACCAACGGTCATAGTCGCAAAAATATTTATGCGTAAATTGTGGAAAGAGAAACTTGATTGGGATGATAAAATCGAAGGCCCTCTCGCTCAAGAGTGGATGGAGTTTTGCAAAGATCTGCCGAATCTTGAACATATTTCAATCCCTCGATGGACCGGGACAATATTATCGACAAAAAAATTGGGAAATACACGGGTTTTCAGACGCGTCAGAAGTACCTTACTCTGCAGTAGTATATTTAAAATCATTTGACGAAAATAGGGTCCAAATCTCTTTGCTTATGAGAATTAAATGGTGCTGTACTACTGTCCGAATTAATGTCACGCGTAAAAAGTTCATTACAGGTGCCAGATATTCCGCACTATTGTTGGTCGGATTCATCAATCGTATTAGCATGGATTAAAGCATGTCCCAGTAAGTGGAAACGATTCGTCGCAAATCGAATTTACTAATTACATGAAAACTTCCCTGAAGCTGAGTGGAACCACGTTCGATCAGAAGACAACCCAGCTGATCTCGCATCGAGAGGAGTTACGGCTGAAGAGTTTTCTAGATCTCAATTGTGGTAGCAAGGACTGCGATGGCTTGTGAAGAACCGTGAAAATTGGCCGACGTTAAACTAATTTGAAGATACAAAATTTTACACTTACATTAATTAATTAATTGAAGGTCTTAATTGAAGGTGAGACTTCAGTTGACTTCACTATTTCTTTCTTTGATAACTCCTTTTTAAAAATTCGTATATCAAAATACTGATTTTCAACAATTGATAATTTACAAATTTCATGACTGTAATAAATGATGCTCGAAACGATTAGACAATTAAGCGAACCGATTTACTAAATATCAACTGAAAGCAGAGCAAACCGTAAACAAAAAAGTTAAAGAAAGTATAAAATGAACAGTAAAAAAGAAGAGTGTAATTATGTTTTAAGAATATAACTATTAAACCTATTTTCTTTACCATAAATTTCCAGCGAAAAAGTAATAAGGTACTATTGTTCATATAGAATTCAACAAAGTCCATAAAGAACATTATATACATCTTTAAAATTTATATCAATAATAAATGAAGGGATATGCTTTTTATATTATTGCGGAACCTACATCAAGTAGATGATTAATAAAAAATTTTGTTATATTTTGGTTCATTGCATGATATAGTATGGCTAATTTTTTGTATGGCTATAATTTATGGCTAAAATTAATGTTATTTTTTCAGCAAATGTCATTTTCTTCTTCTTCGTTTCAATTAGTCTCAGCTGATATGACATATTGAGGATACCCACATACTTTATAATTGTGTCTCTGATACGATAATAATTTGTATATATACTTAATATAGCATAATTATGATCAACATGTTACACATACCCAGGAATTATATCCAAAAAATGACCAATTTATAGCTATAATGAGATTTCAGATGCTTATAAAAAACGATTATTATATGCTTAAATCGGTATCCTTAATCTTGGCTCGGTTTAGGTATAGCCAAAATGAAAAAGTTTTTTTTGCAAAACAACAAAAACTTGACGCAATTTATTAATGGCTGGATGAGGAAACGTGAATGCTTTGATGTGTGGAAGCACCGCGATTTAAGACAGCCTGCTACTCTAGAGTAAAGCAGATATTTATGGAAAATTCAACAGACGATAAAACACAGAATGAAATTCTTAAGCAATAGTCCCGTTCAAGAATCTCAGAGCTAGTAGACTATTAAGAAGCCAAGAAACAATGTGCACAGCAAAATTAGAAGTTCGTCAAATCAAACGCCAACGACTCCGACACGACTACAACAGTAATCACTAACAATTGTAAGCAATATTATAACTTAACTTAATTTAGTTTGCATAATAAAGATTAATATCTCCTCATAAACTATGCCATAAGCATACTATAAACATTCCATAAACATTACATAAACATTCCAAAAACATAACACACATATCCCACAAACATCCCATATATATCCCATAAACAAGCCATAAAAACATCCCATACAAAATCTGATAAACATCCCGTAAGCATCCCAGAAACATCTCATGAAAATATACGACAGAAACATCCAATAAGCATCCCATAAGCTTATGACATATTTTGCATAAAAAGTTTCTGAGATTTTTTTAAATTGTTTGTTAAACATCATTAATTCTTAATGTTGTAAGATCCCGTGCGTTCGATCAGCCAGGGTTATCCGTAGAAAAGCGGAATAACAAAAAAGGAACCAGTGAGAAGTTGGCGGAAATAAACTTTTTTGATTTATTTAAATTAAATTCTTTGTTTTATTTTTAGCTTTATGGAGAACTACAAACTGTTCTTTTTTATACACTCTCACGCATTCACACACACCGAACTCAGTTCACGATCCGAATCGGGAGTCGTGGGGCGGCCGTATCCCGGATTTTGATAGTGACCGACGCGAGAATTCGTCGTATGACGGTACACTTTTCGCGGGAATGATGATTGGATCCCAAAGGTCACCTCAAGGGATAGACCTTTGCGGACGAAATACAATTTTGGTACGTTGCGCGAACGGGTTTTTTCTCTATGTTCCAAGCGGATGGAGCAAGAGAGCCACGAAAGAACTCATTTTCTCCTTATACAGTACAACCTGTGAAGAGTCTACTTTTTCTGTCCTTTTTAACCTGCAAAGAGTCTACTATTGTTATCTTTTTTTTCTTCATACTAAAACGTATGTTAAACAAAGAGAGAAATAGTGGACTCTTCACAGTGTAAACAAAGACACAAATATGGACTCTTCACAGGTTCTACTGTATATAACATTTCTCCCAAAATAGTGCCATATGACGTGGCATTCATTCATCCCTCTCATTCAGTTCGCAACAAGTGGATTGCGAACACCTTCAGGTACCTGCTCCGTCGCTGATAATGTACTTTATTTCCTTGATTTTCGATCCACCAAATCTTATGGCGAATAATATCTCGGAAGCTGAATGAGCCAAAAAGGTGAGTCAGCTTGGGATAATTTCAGGCCGAAATACGGTGAAACATGCGATCCCTCCATCATCGCTTTCGCGGCTAACGTCAGACCGTCCATCCCCGCCTTGGTGCTTACTGATTCCCGAAAGCATCGGTTATCCCCACCAAGCCGGCTGACAATTCCCGCCAGCTTTCACTTCGAACGCTCCAACTGTCCAAGAATTCCCCACCTTGCGCGCTCACTCCACCTATCCTTACCACTCCCCCTTCTCATGCCCAGATTCACGGAGACATGCTTACATGTAAGTAGGAAGTAAGAAGACAAAGGAAAGAAGAAAAGAAAATACATGTGATGAGTGTATTTTCCTAAATATACATTGAATATCAAGATTATCAACTATGTGCATTGATTCGAGGTCGACTGGTCACAATGTATAGATTTTTTTTCTACTTGGCCTTTACTTTTCAGTTTATAAATAGTATATTTCATATCAAGAGAAACAAAAACGGAAATTCGCCTCCTCGTGCGAAGTTTACAATCCGAGCCGAAGGCAAGGTTTGTAATCGCACGAAAAAAAGCAATTTTCGATATCCTAGGAGTGAAAAGTGCGTCTTTCATGGCTGAGTAACAAAAATGTATTATAATTTCTGTTAATGATAATATTTTCTTAATATGTTTACTAAATTTTACTATACTGCCTTACAGAAACTATTATAAATGTAGAAATCCTTAATAAATTTTGATTTTAAAATACACTATTTAACCAAATAAGTCCTAGATTACTTGACAATCTAACAATTTTTCTTGTACTCACTGTAGATTTTACTGCATTTTACTGTCCGTGTTGATATATAAAAATGTCAATTTCTTTATTTTCAATCCTTCTTTTAAGTCAATCCTTTTTTTAATTTTATTTAAATAACATAATTTATTTGACGCAAACGATAAATTTCTTTGGCGCAAATGATATCATTTTATTGGCTTAAATGATAAATTAGTCTGACGCAAATGATATATTCAAATTAGTGCAAATGATACACAGATAAAAGCATTTTAACGCAAATGATGATCACCGCCAAAACTAGGCCCAAACATTACGTGAATTGTGGGAAGCTTCTCGGAAGCTTGTGATGTTTATTGGGTTTTTGATATGCTACGGGTGATACGTAAATTGAAAAAAGACTATTATAATGCAATCAGATACATAATTTAATGACATTTTATCTGATAGTGAAATTTATTGACATAAATTAAGACAAATTAAGACAATGTTTCCGTGTGACAGAGCCCCACGTAGCTGATTTATAAGTCAAAATTTTAGAGTTTCTTATAGAAAAAATTGTAATGTAAACTTAGCTAATGTACTTAACCATGAAATTGATAAATTAAATGTTATTCTAGATTTACTCCTCGAATTAAAGATTCCTTAAACAAATTCGAAAAGTACACGACTATGTTTATTGATCAAGAGACACGATAGTGTTTCTGGCCAAGTACAAAAAGAAACTTTTTTTTGTGCCGCAAGGACTACCGTGTCTCTTTTCAGAAACAAACAAGTCCCAGTTTTTGACATTAAAAAACATTAATAAATAATTAAAAATTTTTTGTTTATTTTGTGTCATTTTATAGCCTCCATCGAGAATAAAAAAAATTTTTTTGATTTTTGTTCATTATCCTTCCGGAACTCGCGCGGTGTAATGAGTACACCCACGACAGTTTTTGCAACAAAATTATGATATTAAAAGAAAAAAAAAGATCGCGTGATTTTTCTTGCGAATAAAAAAGTATAAGGTAAATAACAAATTGCGCGCACTGACTTGTTCAAGCGCGTTTAGCCGCGCATCAATAAATAATTCAAGTCATTCTTGGTTGTTTAGTCGCGTTGGAAAGATGTACGTATAATATAATGTATAATTATCTAATTGTTTAATGTTATTATTATTAAAAATATTAAATTTTATTTAAAAAAATATATTATTTATAATTTTTCTCTTTAATGATAATCGTGTCTTTTCGTTACAAAAGTTTATATACGTATGTTATAAATTATTTATATAAAAATGTGTTATTTATTTATTATAATAAATAATTTATAATAAACAATATCGTCTATTGTTTAATCCGAAGAAATTTAACTTCAAAATATAAGTTTTTATACTTAAGACTAGCGAAAAGTGGTCGGTGTACTCAGTAAGCCGCGCGAGTGCTCGTGTGATTTTTTTCACGCGAGTTCCGGAAGGTTATTCGAGATATGGAGACTCAAAAATCGACGTTTATTTGGCATACGTCGTTTTCTTCTTCTTCTTTTTCGTCTTATTTTTCTCCAGCCTAAGCTGGAATTAATGGCTGAATACGTTTATTGTTATAGTGTTCAATCTTTTGCTTTAAAAGGTATTTTTATACAACAAATTGTAACATAGTAATGATTTAGACACCATAACAGATTATCCATGAGCCTCTTATGGCATTGTTATCACTCTCATGGGAAGCTTATGGGGAGCTCATGGGAAGCTTATCGGGAGCTCATGGGAAGCTTATGGGGAGCTTATGGGAAGCTTATAAGAAGCTTATGGGAAGTTTATGAGAAGCTTATTGAAAGCTTATGAGAAACTCATGGGATGCTTGTAGGGTGCTTATGGGTTGCTTATGCGATGCTTATGAGAAGCTTAGGGGAAGCTTATGGGATGCTTATAAGATACTTATGGAAGGATTATGGGATTCTTATGAGAATCTTGTGGGAAGCTTATGGGAAGCATGTGGGAAGCTTACAGGAAGCTTATGGCAAGCTTATGGGAAGCTTATCGGAAGCTTATGGGATGTTTTAGGGATGCTTATAGGATTCTAATGAGATGCTTAGGGAAAGCTAATAGAAAATTTATGGGATGCGTATGGGATGCTTATGGGGAGCATATGAAATGCTTATGGAAAGCATATGAAAGGCTTATGGGATGCTTATATGATACTAATGAGAAGTTTATGGGAAGCTTATGGGAAGTTTATGGGAAGCTTATGGAATGCTTATGGAAAGCTCATGGGAAGTTTATTGAAAGCTTAAGGGAAACTTATGGGATGTTTATGGGAAGTCTGCGAGATGCTTATGTGATGCTTAGTGTCTGTTTATACACTTAGGCGAATTTTGTATTAATACTTAATAAAAAAAACATTTGACATTTTACTAATGTTATTAAGAATATCGGAATATAAGCGTAAATTCGCATATTTCACTGAAAAAGTCATACTAAGTAAGAAAAAAATAGTAAATTGTATTATAGGTCACATATCAATGTTTTTTGTGTAGCAAATAGTGCAAATAGAAAATTGATTTATAATAAAAAGTGAAATAAAAGTAGGACTAAAAACATAAAAAAATAATTTAAATGTACTGTTTTATGAATAATAATTCTTATAAAATAATCTTTATCATAAAGTGAAACGTAAAACATGGTAAATATAAATATAATATAACTAAAATTCAGTAAGACTTATGTAGTAATTTCATCGAGTAACTGAAATTGAAAGTGAGTTGCGACATCTATTGTTAGACATTATGCAACCAAACGATGGTAAAAGAATGCAAAACTAACCAAATCATACATAGATAAACAAACGCATATGAAAAGCAGATCTGTTTGTTAACGTGATTCTTCAGTCGAATTCGCGCTAGTTCTTTATTTGACTTATTGATGCACTTTTACTTCTATCTTTGTTGCTCTTCTACGACTATAGAATCATCTTAACAGGGTATTTTTTAACTTTTCAAATTTTCAACCAAACATATAAAGGTACAGACATATAATAAAAGCACCTTATTATTTATAGATCGTGGAAGAATTTGTAGTAGAGGACGATTCTGTAATAATTTTGGATATCGACCCGAATAACTAGATAAACTTTGAAGAAAATGAGCTGCATTTGGAAAACCCGTCAACAAGTAATGCACCAGAAGCACGAGATGTTGAAGATAAGATGATGAATAGACATTTGTTTAATCTTTGAATTTAATATACAGTATAGTAATTGCTTTAAAATTTTGTTTCAATTTCTTTATTAACATTTTTTTCATAAATATTTCATTATAATATAATAAATATAATATAAATATAATTTTATTTTAATATAATATAATATTTTATTAATTTTAATATAACTATTGCATAGATATATAAACGTAGTTTGGTTGTATGGAATATAAATGTGTGTATAAATAACATCATAATGTGTTTTATTAAATATGATTTGACAGTAATAAAAATAATTCAATTAAATGATTAAGGGGGAATATACCTTTGATGGGTCGGAAAAATCATTTTTCTTCTTTTTTGCATTTTCGTAGACTATAACATCTCAAGATTCATCTGTAAAAATTTCAGTTCGAAATTCGAATTAGTTTATGAATAAAAATTAAAAATGTAACGATGTGTCATGGTCGCCGGCCATGTATACCGAATCTTTAATCGTGTTTTTCTCGACTTCATATTTTCAGATGCGCTTGTCAACTTTTCTCTGGATCACCTAACCGATTCTTCTGAAATTTGCAGGACATCTTCAGGACACTCATATGCACTTAGCTACGAGGCGATATATTTTATTTTATTATTTTATTCATTGTTATAAACAAATTTGTACTCAAAATTTTCTCGAAAAAGATGACTTTTAATGTTTAGTAGCGCCATTTTGTTATTTTAACTCGAAAAAAAATGCCTTCGTAGCTAAGGGCCTCTATCCTTATGCTACCCAACGCACGTGAAAATTTTCATTTTGCAACAAAATTACATGAAAAATCGTGTCAACCGCGGAGCCGTTCAAAAAATTTTTTTTTCGAAGTCGTTATTAACAAGTAATTGTTAATAACATTTTTTTACGTTTTATCATTCTGAAATATTCTCTGATTGCTGCTGAATGCAACGCACATTTTGTTAACAACATTTGTTTAATATAACTTGCAGGATTACGAATTGAATTTAGGCGAGAATTTCACCTTTTCAAAGGTATATTCCCCCTTAAATCAAAAAGCAAAGAACTATATGTACCACCAGAAAAACATCGCATTATAGAAGATCAAAGTTGCATACAAAATCAAGTCTTCAGCACGAAATACAAATTTCTAGCTATGCAGAATTTATTCCATTAAGATAATCTCAAAAGATTTTCTGAAATTCTTGCTTATTATGAAACAATATTAAAACACATTAATCGTTTAAAATCACATTATAAAATCATAATGAATATCATTCAGTGCCCATTCTGGAAAAATACATCTGAATGGTATAACAATGATGACCTGCTGCCACTTTTGCTTTTCAGTGATGACTTCGAAACTAACAATGCACTTGAACCACATAAAGGAATTGCCAAAGTTTGTGGTGTATATGTCAGTATTCCATGCTTGCCTCCTGAGCTTTGTTCTAAATTAAACAACATTTTTGTTTTTCTTTTATTTCATTCGGTGGATCGGGTTAATACGCCTAACGAGATTCTATATTCGAAAGTAATCGACGAATTACTATTTCTCCAAAATGAAGGAATAATTATTCGAACAATGGCTGGTTCAAAAAAACTGTTTTTAAACTTGTTTTTATTGTAGGTGACAACCTCGGGTTACATTCATTACTTGGCTTCTGCGAGAGTTTCAATGCCATTTTTTTCTGCCGTTTTTGCCTTACTCAACGTAAACAAATACACAAAGTTTTTGCAGAATATCAGTGTCTTCTCCGCGATAGTCAGTCGTATGAAAGCCAAGTTTTATTGTTCCGTCGAAGGAACAATTTTCAATGTTTGACACATCTGGCAAATACTCTTCGAGTATGTCAACGTATTTTATATTTTTTATAATACTTTTCTTTCTTACAAAATTGTTAATTGATAGAAAATGCTCAATTCTTTTTCTTTTAACATAAGTGATACATCTGCTTACTATAAAATTGTATTTTTTGAATACTCGATGAGACTCGCCAGGAAACTTTATGATTTTATGGTGGGTCCGCAGCGCGCGACTCATTGTCTTTGTGAGCGTCATGTCCGGCGCGACGTTTGACGCGACAAATAAAACATTTCTGTCAAACTCACAAATGGGAAATTTGGACGATTATTTATGATTTTTAGTTAAAAAAGTGGGAGTACGATGAGAAAACACACCATACAACCGAGCAAGAACAAATTATTGCAGTCATTCTTTTACTTGATCCGGACACGAAAAGTACACGGTTTCGACCGCGACAAAACACGATCAGTCGTAAAGTTCACAACAGTTCGTGAACATTAACACAGTTTGTGATACAACAAGGTATCACAATTTCAATTTGTAAACTGACTGCATTCGTTGCTTCGATAGAACACAAGACCAGTTTACCCAAACGAAACAAAGATTACATCTTTATTTCATAAACTTGAGTACACAACTCAAGTTTTTTCACGTGTGGTTTTGCGGTTCATACGGCCCACGATCACACATACACACACACAATTCATATCAGTCCGTTTTCCAATTGAGAGTCAATTCACAAAATGTAATTTACATGTAAATTCACATTTCAAAAGTGGTTTTTATGCCTTTTAGCTTTTTACACTCTTTTTGAGCCTCAATAACTACATAATTTATGGCTCAAATTGACTCTTAAAATTATTTCTTAAACCTTTAAACACTTTCCATTACACATACACTAAATAACAATCAAATTTTATACGAAATATACACAAGATCGGGCGTTCCGATCTTGATGGTGCTTAACATTTCTTAAACAACGTATCATTGACAGGTGTCAACGGATATTGTTGCTTCAACAGATTATCCGGTTTTCATGTAGTCGAAAATTTAGCAGTCGATGTGATGCATGACTTGCTCAAGGGTATTTGTCGTTACGACGTCGCAGCAATGCTAAACGAGTTCATTAACATTTCTCACTATTTTTCTTTGGACCAACTTAATAATAGAATTCATTATTTTAATTATGGTGAACAATTTTCTGTACATAAACACCCAGACATTATTTTAAGTCATTTAAAAAATAAATATATTATAGCTTCCGAGACGTTACAATTAGTTAAAAATTTGTGTCTGATCGTAGGAGATCTCGTACCTGAAGCTGATGATTATTGGTGTTTATATATCTTCCTTAAAAATATTTTAAGCATTATTATGAGTCAACATATTACGATTGACTGCTACCATGTGCTTCGTAGTTATATTAGTGACTAACGTTACTCGTGCATCTAGACAGTACAGCCGTCAAACCAAAGCATCATTTTTTGGAGTAATACCCTCGGATTATGCAAAATGTTGGACCTCTCTGGAACATTTCTTGCATGATATTCGAGGGTAAACATCATTAAGCATCCATTACAAGCAATGTTTCTCGTAATCGTATTAATATTTGTCGAATAATTGCCATTAAAGCTCAACTTAAATCGTCTCATGTATTTCTTACCAAATCAGAAAGTTCATCAAACTATGACTCAAGTAAAAAACATCTTGTTCGCGTAGAAAAACTTGATAGTGTTCTAGATTTCTTAACGATAATATCAAAATCTTTAAATGAATGTATTTATACTTCGAAGCGAATAAAATATCTTGGAAAAAAAGTTCATGAAAAGAGTATTGTAATAGAGTTCAAAAAAACAGAAATTGAGTTCTTTATGGTCCATACAATAATTGATCAAAATAATATAAATGTCGTTTTAATTGTTAAAAAGTTGCATGATTTGTATTTTGATGAGCATCTTATGGCATATAAATTATATGATGAAACTAATTTTACTTGGACAAAATTAACGTTATTAAACTTAGAATTTGCAAGAAGAAGCTGTTTAAATAGAGTGAGTAATGGCTTTTTGTATATCGTAAAAAACTGATTGTAAAGCAGGGAATGTAACTTTGTACTGATTTGTAATTTGAATAATAATTGTAATAAGAAAAACAAAGAAATTTGAAAATGAAAACAAAAATAAAATTTATTTTATTTATTAAATCATTGTGCCTATTATTTTTATAATTTATGGATTGTTGAATTCATATATTTCACTATAACTAATGTATATAATACATAATTCTTTTTGTCATTCGGATTGTTACTTTATTTCAATTAAATAATTATTACATTTATATAATTATGATTATATTTTAAACAAAGATAATATAGATAATCTCAAAACATTAATTTATAGGTTTGTAAATGATGTTTTTATATTATTATTAAATTTTGGTGAGATGCACACATCTTTTTCGCAAGCAATGCACATGTTCACGTGCGGTATATATACGCATCGAACGACTGTTTGTATAGATGTAGTCTGCAAATATATATATCTATATTATGTGTTTTAAGGGTGTCTGACAATTTTGAAAGTTCTTGAAACCCAGTATAATACAAAAGAACGCCCAGCATCTGACGAACTTGGTGGCTCATTTTCGAACTAATGTCAACCCATTTTCAAATTTACTCGATAGAGGACAATTTTATAACACATGCAGCGGCCAAGCTGTTTTCAATACGAATGCAGATTTTCTTTTAGATGCGGAAAGAAAGGGAAAAGAACAGCAAGATCAGTTCATTACTGAATGTGCAACGGATGAGACTAGGTTTGAGAGTACAATCAATCTTAATACTCTTCATACTTTCACTGAAGCGTTGAAAAAAACTTACTGTACGCGTTGCAGATGAAGTTGTGCAGGTTCGCATTTTTTGTTATTATCTTTATCTTAAGATTATTTTATATTTTTTCAAAAATGTTAAATTTTCATTTTTCATTTTTAGATAAAAATAGAGAGGGATTTGTTCGGAAAATTACTTCTGCTATCATGGAAAGAAACTCGATTTAGAGAAAGTCTTAAGATATCCCCCTTACTCCAATTTCTTAGCACTGGTTACAACCTTGAAAAACGAAATAAAAGTCGTTGCGCCCGCGTACACTGACGTTGCAATTTACGATGGCATATTGATGCTTCAGTCGATGAAAGATGTTCCTTTGACGATGGGTAAAATAGCAAATAAATTCTTAAAAACCCTCACGAACAACGATGCTTGGACAATAATTACAGTTTTTGATCAAATTTCTTAACCCTCTATTGGAGATCACGAATTATTGACATGAGACACAACCAATGATCGAGTTTGCATCATCAAAGGAGATGTCGATTTGTCGACCAGCAAATTTTGCGGCTGCGTTCAAGAACCCGAAAGTCAAACAAGCTTTTATTCAGTTTCTCATCGAACATTACGGAAAGACAGAGAATGAGCCGTTTTTACAACCTAAAAAGCTATTCATCGACTACATACAGAGTTACCAGTATTAAGTTCAGGGTGAGAGAGTGGTAAAAACCCATGAGCAGGCTCTTTACGTCCTGGAAAAGACGTTATCTGCAAAATCGTATTCCAGGCGACACAAATAAGTGAAAATAATTCAGTGACGATTCGATGT
Organism: Gryon sp. ZL-2020; assembly: GCA_022817425.1. Taxonomy (NCBI): domain Eukaryota; kingdom Metazoa; phylum Arthropoda; class Insecta; order Hymenoptera; family Scelionidae; genus Gryon; species Gryon sp. ZL-2020. Next base: position 2,456 of record JABFPJ010001540.1, on the reverse strand, counting down.
GCAGAAGGAGATCTTTTACCAGCCTTGCTACGCAACATAATTCACATGAAGTCGAACGTCACTATCACATTACACACTTGCACAGGAAACAAGCAAATGTACGTCGACGTGAACGATTTCCACAGGATTTTGGGACCAGATTTATGTGACGGTATGCCTGCATTCCATGCCTTCAACGGGTCTCAAAATAATTTAGGAATTTTTGGCAGAGGAAAGACACGGCCTTTTAATTTGGCCCAGAAATGCACGAAGTCGATTGTAGCTTTCTGAAACATCACGTCGTATCCTGATTGCGATACTGTTGTCTTTGATGACGTTGAGGAATTTGCCTGCAAAATGTACGGTTACCCGAGGATCAAAAAAATTGACGAAGCGAGAGTTGCATCATTTTGTAAGGCATATGATTCATCCATAAAGGTGCAACTCAACGAGAGTAATCTTAAAAATGTCGATGCCTCGTGTTTGCCTCCATGCTTCCGGGAGTTGAAGCAGCACACGCTTAGAACTGCTTACATTGGAAAAGTATGGAAAGAGGCCTGTTCAAAGAATACAGTAAATCTCGACCCTGGATAGACGTTAAATAATTCAGGGCAAATTGAATTTTTATGGTTTGAGGGAAATCAACTTCCTTCAACAATCGATGATATAACTTTGACAAACGCTATTGAAGGTAATTAAAATGCGTTTGTTACATTATGCATTATTACTAACATGAATTTTATATATTAATATTAACAATTTATGATTTGTTTATACAGCACCCTCTTGCGGAGAAGATACAAACGATGAATGCGAGGAATACGATTCGTCCGAGGATGAGGAGGAGTAATTTTCTGTGTAATGACGAAAAAGATAGAATAAAGAAAATGGAAATTATTATTCTTGTTTATTTTTACACTAAATTGACTCTGAAGAGTCAATCTCAGAAGAAGACTCAGTTTTAATATTAGCTGCAAATTATACAATAAATTTACCTTTGAATAAACCACTAAACCAATAGACTTGCTAATACTTCTTTTTAATGGAAAACACATGTCAGAAGTTTTTTTAAATAATAAACTTTAAATTGGAACTTGTCTGCCACATGAGCAAATTATTTAAATCGGTATTCATTTTTACGAACTTTAAAAATCGGCAAACACCCTTAAAACCCACTTATAAAGTGGCATTTTTTTAATTCATTTTAATCTCATCTAACTCTACACAAATTTTAATGCATAAACACATTACTCAAGGTGCCTCTTAACAATAACTACTACAGCGTGCATACCTATTTAAAACCCTCACTTTCAAGTGGGCAGACAATCTTAATTCGTTTTTATTTATACTACACTTCATTATAACAAAGTTTTACGCATGAGCAGATGAGTCACGATTTGTGACGCTATCTTTCGGACTATTATTTTCTTACAGTTTCATTTTTGGATTCAAATAAGTGCCCAGCATTTTATGACCCAGATCTACGAAGTACACGTGTAGGCAGTAGGGTAAAATATATCCCATGCGTAATTAGCTGTCACAAGACAAGCAGCTGATTTGGCCACAGTTGGTTCAGGAACGTTTACTCGAATGCATCCTGCGGACACGATGAATGCAGACGCTATAGCCTCTTCCATTTTATATACAACAAGTCGCGGAGAAGTATTTCGATTAGATATCAAGTAACTTGTTGAACTTCCCGCCTAAAAATATATGTGATAAAATGAAGTTGATTTGTGTTATAAATAATGATTTTAGATGCTTTCATAATATATTACATAATAATTCACATATAAAACTCTTCAATGGTTATTAACGACTCGTTTACGTTCTTTTGCGCTGCATGAGTCAAACTGTCATACAATTTTACTAATATTTCTGCTTAAGACTCAACGTTTTTAGCAGAAACGTCAAAAAATAAACCATCCCGATAACATCCCGATAACATTCCGATAACATCCCAGAACATCCCGAGAACATCCCGAAAAAATCCCGATAATATCCCGATAACATCCCGAAAACACCCCGAAAATATTCCGAAAAATATCCCGAAAATATCCCGAAAACATCCCGAAAACATCACGCAAATATCCCGAAAATATCCCGAAAAAATCCCGATAACATCCCGATAACATCCCGATAACATCCCGATAACATCCCGATAACATCCCGATAACATTCCGATAACATTCCGATAACATCCGGATAACATCCTGACAACATACTGACAACCCCCGGACAACCCTCTGACAACTTCCCGCCTAAAAATATATGTGATAAAATGAAGTTGATTTGTGTTATAAATAATGATTTTAGATGCTTTCATAATATATTACATAATAATTCACACATAAAACTCTTCAATGGTTATTAACGACTCGTTTACGTTCTTTTGCGCTGCATGAGTCAAACTGTCATACAATTTTACTAATATTTCTGCTTAAGACTCAACGTTTTTAGCAGAAACGTCAAAAAAT
>JABFPJ010001539.1:0-24809 GCA_022817425.1 Gryon sp. ZL-2020 | reverse complement strand
GAACACAAATTTGACTTTTTCAAGAATTTTTGTGCATGAAAGGAAAATTTGTACTGTTTTTAACAGGAACTTTCATGTTAATGGGAATTCTGTGGTCAAGTTACTGTTTAAACAGTAATTTATTGTAAGTTATTTTTCTCAGTGTATCATTTATTTATTATATAATTTATTATTATAATTATCGCTAAGAAATGAACATAGATTTTTTTATAACTTCATCGTCCGCTTTTGATTTCGAGCCAAAATGAAATTCATTGGCCAATGCGAATATCAGCTTGGAGTACAAAAAAAGCGTATTTCCTTTCTCATTTTCCCTGTTCTTTAAATTCCCCATCGTCTTCCTACCTATCTCAACGTGATATTTGTTCTGAAGAATTCGGACGGTGTTTTTTAACATATTTATATAGGAACCCTATCAAGTGTGCCGTCCTTGATTTACGGGGATCCTATTACCGTATTTCTTTGCTTCTTCTGTGGTACCCGATGGATTGCGTCATGTGGCGCGTAAACGAAAAAGCTATTTCACCGCAGCTGTCCGTCTCGAGTGTGTGCGTGTGTGCACGCAAAAATACACTCATACCTACATGCATGTCCGTTCACCTGAGTGCATGAAAAAGTCATACCGGGATAACCCGCAGGTGTTATGCCAGCCAATGAAAGAGCAGGTGCACCATACTCAGGTATTTCAGAGCGACGAGTTTTCAAATATGTCTTAATTTACGATCAGATGTGTTTTTTGTTTTCATGTCGATAATTAACCTCCATTTATTGTCAATGTTAAATTTTGTTTTGCATTTACGATCAAGTTTTTCAAACGCATAATATATTTATCATCGATTTGTCGAAAGCAAGTGAAACTGCGTCGTTGCTTTATGTTATCGTTTCGGCTCATTTTTAAACGTTAAATTCGTTCATTTGTCTCTTTAGTCAGTTTTATCAACAAACTTTAAATGATAAATTTGATAAAGATTAATTGAGATGTTTGTTTTTAATACTGTAGAATAATTACATCAATTTCAAAATGATTTATTTATAAATGTATTCTCATAATTATCGATAAAGTATCGACGCATGAAATAGTGCGATAGGAAATGTGAGTAGCCAATTTTTGTGAAGCTTTTACAAGTGATTTACGAAGTGACATCATAAGAAGAGTTATCGTCACTTTAAGAAACGGAGTTCGTTGAAACTTAAATAATGTATACAAAGTAGAAGATGAGAATCGAGTTGGCACTGGCTCTCATTTGCAAGTTAATCTCTCGTAGGAATTATAGTCGGCAAAGAGAAACAAGCATATAGAAGAGGACAGAAAGTGAAAAAAGTAAAAAAAAAAAAAAAAAAAAAAAAAAAAAAAAAAAGAAAAACAGAAAAAAAGAAACACCAAACTCGTCGCAAAGTAGGAAATTTAATTCGGACGAATAAAGTCGGATATGATCCTTGACTTTGCAATGAGTTTTTTCCTGAGAAAAACTTTTCTTGAGAGAAAGAGTGTTGCTTGAAACCTTGATAAATAAATCTACAGTAAGCAACTGTGCTCGGCAGCATTGTATAATTGCTACGTGAAAACTTTATCAATGCTTGTCGAGTTTATTATTTCAAAATTTGCTCGTCCCCGGCCCGCGCCTCCTCTCCCATGCAATGAAAGAGAGGGGCTGAAAAGAGGGGATTTTTGCCCACATTTATCTCGCTGCTTTTATTTTACATATTTACCGGTCGGGTTCAAATGCTTCGCGTAAACTTTCTGACGCGCTTTTGTTCGCGGGAATTGCATTAGTTGGGCAAATTGTTTAATGGGTAACGTGAAATTCGGAGAACGTTAAGTTTGGTCGAAAAATGAGTCGCGTCTGCAAATTTCATTAATAATTTCAACACTTGTGCGTGGTGGAGCAAAAATGTTGAAAGTTAAAATTCGCTTTTATGGTTTCATTTTAATTGGATAATCATTTTTGTTGTATCATATTTGACAATTATACCCTGCCATTATTTCTGTTGTTATTATTATGTTATTCTATAATACAAAAAATAAAGTTTTTTCTATTTTAAAAATATCCCAGATGGAAATTTTAAACTGGCCCATTAAAGGCCCAGTAATGGCGATCAGTGATCGACCGTGGTATTTCATCGTTGGCGCAATATTGGCAACGAAACACCAAATTACGTTGCACCAGTACTGGTCGTCGAACGTTGGCACAACGATGGGCCAGTACTGGCTGCCAGTACTGGTTTTACTTTAATTAATTTTTCAATTTTTATGAATAAAAAATGGGACATATCGAATTTTAGTCTTTCATTGTTTTTTTATGTTATTTAAGGTTATTATTAATTTTTAAATTAATTGAAAATGTGTATTTTTATTTTTTTAATTCTCCGATGTTGGGAATTGAACTCCGGTTCTTGCGGTTACTGGTCTCGTACTTTACCCCTACTCCACGGCGCCTTCAAAAATACTCGACTTATAACATGAACACATTCTCTTAAATTTTGTATACCAAAACCAATACTGAGCCAGTGTTGCGCCGACAATTAAAAAGAAATATTTTTGATAAATAATGAGGTGACGCAAATAGGCATTTTCATTATTAATTTAGTAAATTAAACAATTTAACAAATTTCCGTCGTTAATTTTAACAACTGTACCATTTACTATAAAAATAACATTTTATAAAAAGAATAATGATATAAATATATAGAATTAAATAATAATTAGTTGAACATTTCGACTAAATATATAAATAAATTTAGTAAAATACTTATTACTTAATTAAGTAATAAATAAATTATTATAATAATTAATTAGTAATTAATAATAGTAATTAATAACGACTCATAAATAATTAATACGTATCAGTTTTTTTATTATATTATCATTATCATATCATATATCATTTTTTTATCATATTATCATTTAAGTATATATAAACATACCAAATCCAGTTTTACAATAATTTGTAAATAATTGCAATTTTTAAAGGAAATTTCGTATTACACATTTAAGTACAATTAACTAAATGGAAAAATATACTTCTGTTGTCTACCATGACTGGGCCAGAGTTGCTTTATTTGCCTTATTTAAAGAATAATCTGCCGTAAAAATAGCCAGTGCTGGGCCAGTAATGGTTGCCAACCTTTGATTGCCAATACTGGCCCAGAGTTGGGCTGTTTGAGTTATTGTGACAATGAACGGCATGCAAAAATAACCAGTATTGCGGCAACATTGGCTGTCGACTCCCGACTGCCAATGCTGGCCCGTGCTTGGGCCATTTATCGTTTATGGCTGAATACTGAAATTTCCGTCTGGGAAGTTATTTCTATTTTAAAAATACTGATATTAACAAAAGCATTTCTCAAAAAGTCATAATTACATATGTATATGCTTCAAAATTAACCAATAATAGTAACATAATAAAGTCCAATCAGATATTTTATCTGAAGTATGTGTATTTTATTTCCGAACACGGATAATACAGATGGATGTTTGAAAGAAAAGTTTAGACTATTGATCGTGAATTGACTGAGATGGCCTTTCGCAGTGTCACAGATTGAAAGTGAGATTGGTTCGGTTTGCTTGGCCAACCGCCAGTACTTGCTTCCCCCAGTTTCTAATTTGTTGTTTGCAAGTGTGCACACACCTATGCACACACACAAACGTATACATACACTTGTAAGCGAATTTTACGCTTTGCAGCTATTCCCGTACATCCGGGTCGCTGCAATTTCTTGCCTCGTTTTCATCTTTCTTCTTCTTTTTTTTCATCGTTTTATATATCGTGTTTTACTTTTCTTCTTATCCTTCATCCTCAGTGCCAATCCAGTTATTGAGCTCTTGTTATCTTGCACGCAGAATTGGTTATCTTTTATGTCAGTACGTTCGAGTTATTATCAGTGACATAAGCTTGTTGAAGAATTCCGCTGAAAATGTAATTACTTTTTAAAAGACTTGAAATGTTGCCATCCGACAGGAATTCATTTATAATGCATATTAAAAGATGCCTCGAGTTGTTGAAATCAATTTGAAATGATAGATTGAAGTATTTTGATGTTCCATAAGGATTATGAAAATTCGATAATAGACTTAGTTATCCATTTTTTGATAAGATTATATTTCATCAGTTTTGTATAATACAAAATAAATAAATCAAAAGTATTTTATTGTGAAAGCACCAAAGCAATAAATTACATTGTGTGTAAATTAATATTACAGTTATTAATACTTTATTGAAACACTAATTACTCTAACAATTATTAAGCATTTTCTGGTTGCATTACGTATTGTAATTATATACACAGTAAAATTTTCGCGTACTGAATCATGTATGTTCATACAACATGATCAACTGATAATTTTGCAATGTAATAAGTTCTTGTGCAGAATAGTTGATAAAGCATAATTAGAATATTACAATGCATAGATTTTGTGATCAATATGTATATATGTGTAAAATTTACGTGAATAGAATTTTGGTTTAATATAATACAATGTCAGAATTTAAGTTACACTTTTGTTAAGGTATAGTATACAGAACGATAATAAGATTATAAACATTAAATTATAATTAAATTATTATAAACTTCGATTATATATATATATATATTGGTTAAAAGTTGAATTGTTTTGGTCAAGCTGCTGTCACAATAGAGTATCATATGTGGGAAATTAGATTTCAATAAATGTAGGTTTATAATGGCCAAGCCAGCATCGCTTGGCAACCATTCTGCACACAATTTTGGCAACAATTCTGCAATCAAACTTTGACAACAACTCGGCAAACTACATCAATATATACATTTAATTTTTTTCAACTTCAGCCGCAATCGATTATATTCCAAGTATGTAGCGGAGCTTATTGCCATACTTGTATTCAAAGTTCAACCAAGGTTATTCTGAAGTGAAGTTAAATTTCAGCTCACATTATCATCAAATAATTACGTTCAAGTTTGTACTAATTTCAACATCAATAATGCAAAGACTTTATTTTCATTTAGACACTGAAAGTGACTAATACAGATTGTTGGGTGTTGAATTGATATTTTGCGAAATATTTTATACAGTTAAATAAGCAATTATAGTAAATAATCATAAAGTTACAGGACAATGATAAAGTATCGAATAAAACAATTAAGTTTGGGAAAGCAATTTAGACGGATACAAAACGTATAAAACGAGAGTAAAACGGAAAGAATATATCTTTTGTGATTAAGAGGAAGCGAGAAGCGACGTTGCAGCTGCGAATTCAGAGAGGGCAATGCATTATGCATGTATGCATTTGCTTCGTTCGTTGGCGTGCATAACTGTGCGGTTATGCACGGTTAATGGTGGGCGTGTCGCCCACCATCTTTTTGTGTCCATCGTCGTTTAAACACATGCGGACATTCGCACCCTACTATCCACTTTGCAAAGCTTTCATTTTCACAAATCTATCGGCGCGGTCTCTTAGGCCTTTTCTCTTCTTTGCTTGTTCCTTTACTTTGCTTTTATGCATTTCTTTTATTTCTTTCGTTCTTTAACATCGAAACTTGACTGAGGTCACCCTATAAAATGGACGAATGATGATGCACCATTTTTGCGGCCCAGCCACTGACGTAATACTTGCTCTACATTTCCGCCGATGCGTTGTTCAAATTCCAGTCGCGTCCCTCAAACAGGACTCGCGGAATTCCCAACTTCATTATGTTTGAACAAAACGTTCTTTCGGCTTGATTTATACTTTTTTGTTGTTTATGTTTCGACACGCTCAGAAATAATCTTTCATTTAACGTAATATTTATTTATTAAGAATTAGTAAAATGCATCATATTTTCGGACTTTTTTGGAAGTACATTAGTATTTATTATTACGATTTAGGACAAATTACTAGACTGAAATACATTTTTTAGAAGACTAATGTTTAAAAAATATAATTTTTATTTTATTATTTGGTTTATTTATTATTGCAAATTACTTTTCTGTAGGATGGTATTTTTTTATTTATGAGTAGGTAATTAAATTGGACAAAGTTTTTTCGTTGATAGGAATTGAACCGCCGTCCTCATAAGTACGAAGTTCAGTGATCCACTGAAACATAAACAGTGGCTAACGTCGTATTGGAAATACGACTCAGATTGAATTTGTTATATTTTAATATAAAAATGACTATACTGCAAAACATTCTCTTTAAGGAGAAATATGTATGTGTTTATTGAACATAATATAGTTTAATTGTCAAACTTTTTAATACAAATTACTATACTGGCAAAAAAATACTACTTCAAAACCTCGTAATTATTATAGAAATGTCTTATAATTTCTGTTGAATGATAATATTTACTTTCTGTATTTACTAAATTTTACTATACTGCCTTACAGAAACTATAATAAATGTAGGGATTTTTATTAAATTTTACTTTAAAATATACTATTTAAGGTGAAATATCAATGGCGGATCAACTTCGAAATGACATAACCTCTTTTGAGTTATGTTTTATTAAAATTATGTTGTATTTCTCGAGAATATGTAAAATCGGGCTGTTTTAGCTTCTTCTATGATTAATTACCAATTTTTTGGTTGTTTTTTTGTTGCTAAAAAATGATTATACGATCAGAAATCTTCGAATTACAAAAAACTTCATTTCTGACAAAGTTCAGTTGAATATGAAAAACGAGTTCGCAAAATTCTCGACACAGAAGCATTTGTAAAGCAAGAAAAAGTCATCAAAAATTAAAGAATTCAATTTTAAATAAGCTAAAAGAGCCCGATTTTACATATATTCTTGAGAAATACAACATAATTTTAATAAAACATAACTGAAAAGAGGTTATCTCATTTCGAAGTTGATCCGCCATTGATATTTCACCTTAACCAAAAAGTCCGAGATTACTTGACAATCTAACAATTTTTCTTGTACTTTCGTTAGTTTTTAATGTACTTTAATTGTGCGTGGAGAATTTCATTTTTTATTAATAAATGTACAAGAAAAATACATTACAACAATCAAATATTTAAAAAAATTGTTTAACAATTTTTTGATTGATTGAACAATTTGTTTGATTGTAGTCTACATTCTACAATCTTCTTCTATATTTTCTGTAATTCTTTCTCTTATAATAATAAATAACATGTTACTTATTTAGATTTATTTGAATTTGAATAAGAGTCTTGAAACTTGAATAATATTCAATGATGTAATCAAATTACATAGATAAGAGACTGAAGTTTGTTCTTGTATTTGGCTTTGGATATTCTGTTGTTTCTTTTCAACGTCTGACTTACGTCAAATGCTCGCAATAGGAACATTTGTCACAACGACTTCGCGCTTATCACATTAAGAATGCCGGGCAATGAAATTTGCACCTCGCGTCGTTCATATTCATTTGTCATTTGAGACTATTCATTTGTATTTTATAACTTTAAGAGAGCCGTTGATAGCATAATGAGCACGACTCGAGTATTCCGCCTGCGTGAAAGTCATTCACTATTTTAAACGCATGCAGACGGACGATGACTCGAATGTTTATGTCTGCTGCAAATGTATGCGAAATTCTTTTCTGCTTAGTAATTGCGCATTATTTTGTTAAGCGAGTGGCACGACGGATTTTGTCAGTGAGATAAGTCGTTGAGATGGCAAATTGTAAACGTTGCTTCGAATAAATAGTATCTCTGTTGTATAAAGCATTTTTTTTCGCCGTCCTTAAAACAGTACGTACAATTATAATTAAATCTTGCGTAATGACTTTTGCAATAATTTCATGCAAAAATGATATTTGAAGTTGTGCAAATGTGAAAATGTTTCAAGAGATTTTATGTTTGTATCTTTTTGTGCACTCGACTGAACTAGAAGTTGTGACACATTACTTTCTTTATAATAATTCCGTTTAATAATAAAACTGAATTGCTTTTCAATTCGTTAATAATTCTTTTTAGTAATTTTTTAAGTAAGTTTAGCAACGATACCGAAAACTTAAACCATATGCAACCTACTTTCTTCGGTAGCTTATTTACTTGAAATCACAGACTAACATACATTCTAATTAATGATGTGTCTTTCGTCTCTTATTAGCTCGCTTATTTTCGGACGAGAATAATTTCATTATTGTGTCTGAAGAGGTTTACATTCGTATAATCTCATTATGTATTTGCTTTTAAATTATTTAACGAAATAAAATAAAGCAGAATCCTGATGCCTCTACATATTCTTCTTAATTATAACTTCTTCTCTAAAATGGAAAATATTTCAATTTAGAAAAAATTTTATTCAAATGTTCTCACAAAGTAGTATGCAATTCGTAATAATACATTTTCTGAATATAAATGTCTTAAATTTATCTTAAATAAATTAATTTTTGCAAAATTATTTTTATCAAACAATCCTATCCTTAGTATATACACTGAGGCAAATGTAATAACAAAAATTACTATGATTCATTGAGAAAGTGCTGTATACCGGTATTTTTGAAAAAATTACTATAAAATATAATAAAAAATATGATATTGTGTTATATATTTTGTTTTACACATAATAGTAAACTTTATAATAATTTGTTACAATTTTTATTATATTTTATAGCAATTTTTTAAATATGGTCCACACATAAATAAAAATTCTATTTTTCTTGATTTAAAAAATGTTTGCGAGTGTCGAAAGAATTGAACCCGAGACTCAAAGTTGGTAGTCTACTACCTTGTCCACTCGACTATTTTCGAGTTTGAATTCACAACTCGTATTGAGAAATACACTTATAGATTTTAGTTGTAGTGATGGCTCGGGTTCAATTCTTTGGACCTCGCAACTTTTTTTTAATTCAAGAAAAATAGAATTTAGATAAAGTAAATTTATTAACAAATAATCTTTAACAATATTTATGTTAAGAAATAAAATAAAAAAATAAATTTTATTAATATATAGAATATACGTAAAAAATTACTATGAAATATAATAACAATTGTAATAAATTATTACACAATTTACTATTATATGTAAAACAAAATATATAACACAATATAATAATTTGTATTATATTTTATAGTAATTTGTTCAAAAATACTGGTATACAACACTTTCTCAATGAATAATAGTAATTTTTATTATAATATTTGCCTCAGTGTAGATTAAGGTTGACTGGTAATTTTGCTAATGTTAAGCAAGGAAAACAAAAATTTTTACTTTTTGAAATTCAATGTGACGTTTATTGCAAAATTATGTTGGAAAATTTGCCTTTCAAATGCATACTCTTTAATACAACCGCCAAGCATCATAAATCCACATCAACTGCGCGTCTCTTAACCTCACCAATTACCAGCTGCGTACCGTTAAATCAATTTAAAAGAGGGCGCGCATAATCATACAAGAACTTTTCTTCCTGGTGACAATTTACGGTTGAATATAACGCGGTTTAAATGCAATAAAGTGGCCGGGAAAGAATCCGCGGTTGGAGGAGTATGCGCGCGATTTCACGTACGTGACACGCGGAAAAGGAAGAGCCGTAATTTATGCGTGCCATAGTTCAAACCCGGGCGCGCATTGTTATGCACGAATGAATCGACCGGGGGCGCTCGCGTCGCGTCGCGACACCTCTTTTCTTGCAGTTGGGTTGATTGCGTCACGCGTGTAATCGCACATCGCCAAACAGACACCAACATTTGCACGTAGAAACGTACATCCACGTGTTACAACGACCCACGTGCTGGCCCGCGTGTCCACACAATGCCCCGATGAATTATACATAATAAATCGAGCAGGAAGTCCGTTTCCTGATCTGAAATTCATACGGGAACAACGAGAGCATCTATTTTTGAATGCCTGTATTGGCAGCTCAAAACTGAATTTGCGAGAAGCATAATAATCATCTGTGCATAATTAATTATCCGCGTAACAGAGAATTCTGTTCATTAACAACACAATTTTGAGTAATTACAGATATAGTTTCTATTTATATATGAAAGAGTCTGTGTTTCAGAAGATTCAAATTTAAACTTATTTTATATAAGATTTTATATAAAAGAATATATATACCCACACAAACAAAAATATATCCAAAAATATAAACAGGATATATATTCTATACTTTTTATATATCCTTAGATATATCTGGTATGAGATATATAAAATATATAAACATAGATATATATAAATATATATCCTCTGGATATATATCTAGTATTTATATTTTATATATATCCAGATTATATACTAAAAAATTTATTATACAGTTATATTTATTATAAAAATTAAACTATATTATTTATATAATTTGTATATATTAAAATAAATATGTAATAAAATATAGACATAATATATATATACGCAAGATATATATTGAATATACTTCTAACTCTACTAAATAATAGTAACATTTTAATTATGAATTTAAGTGTCATAGATCAGTGGCAAGGTTCAAAACTACAGATCTCAAAGATTTGGGTTCAATTATTATCAGATTCGGAGATTTTTAAAGAAACTGAAAAACGAACATTTATCGTAATAAGTTAAATATATAATCAATAATATCAATTTCATTAAAAAATAAAATTATAAATATGTTTTTTTGTTTAAATATTTTGTTATAGAATATAGGAATTATATATCCTCAATATATAACTTTTTTACATACAAAAATATTTTTTTTTTATATAAAAAGCGGCAATAAATGCAATATCCAAGATATAAATTTATATATATTTATTATATAGTCAGAGATATATTTTATCTATAAAATTTTGGATATATTTTCGTCCGTGTGGGTATTGTTAAACAGTTTTACTTTATGGTTTATGATTATGTGATAAAAAATAGATTGACATGAAAAACTAAATATAATTTTGTTGTGATAACATTTTTCGACTTTATAATTTAAAGCGCAAAGTTCAATTCAAATTCAAATTCAAATTTTCACAAACATTTTATGAAATTGACGACAAACTTATTTGATTTTAAAAAAAGCTCGAAACAAAAACTCGAATGTTGTGTCAAATAAAAAATGCATGTTTCGGCACACGAATAATGTATTTAAATACGTACTTTATCCACAGTATTATTTTGATTCAACTAAATAATTCGCTTGAAAAAAAATATTCATGCGATCAAAATAAATTTGACTTCAAAACACAATTTATATTCAGATAAAAGTTCGTCTATCAAAGCTGAGTAAATTAATTTTAATCTGATAGAAAACCTATATTTGACATTTTATAAACGTAATTATTTTTCAATATTTATTTCAATACATATGCAAATTTATTAATTTATTCACTAAAAAATAAGTTAAAAGTACATATAAATTTCTAATTAATACACAATCATTACCATTTAACTAACATTTATTACCATTTTTGTAGTATAACTGCTTTTGCTAATTTCATTTCTTGTTTATGTTATTTTTTGTCAGCATAATGTTCAGTTCAGTTAATTCACTCATCCAGTGTAATGTATCTGACAGCATATAAATATTAATAACCAACAATTAATACAGTAATTATATTCGAATGTGATGATAAAATTAACATTATATATACCACTTGTGACATTGCTATGGAATTATATATTCGCAATTGATTGATTTGATCTTTTTTGTACATTTATATAATTTCAGCATGTAATCTATCTGATTCATATTCATAATTATTATATACATTACAAATAATTTATTCGTATGGTGAGTTGCTAGACCATACGGTAAAATATCCCCTACACTGTAAAATATAGTGTCTTTTATATAGTGTTTTTTATATTTTTACTTATATTTTTAAAAATATATTTCAGAAGTATATGGAAAATAGTGTTATATTTTTTTCGTGTTAAAATAAGTAGTACAATTATGTTGAATATTTCAAAATTTACCAAGATTTTTCAATGATATAAATATAAAGTATTTAAAAGTAATGATATAAATATAAAGTACTTAAAAGTAATGATATAAATATAAAGCACTTATATACTTAAGATAATCAATACTTTGGAAATCTAATGTTGGATTATATATTGTTTACACCCTAGTAGAAATGGAATCGGGCATGCCATGTTTCAGATGTGGCCCTGATGGGGTTTGCCTGATTAATACCAGATTAATGGGGCCCGATTGTGGCCAAAATAGCATTTCGTGAGACATTATTTATTTTTTTTTAAATGGCCGTCCTGTAAGGGCCAAGGATGGCCCAGGTAGGGCATCCTGACTTTCAAATCGGGCTATGACCATGGATGTAACGCCGGGTGTTTATATGGCCCCAGTCGGGAATTCCGTAAAATGGGATTCCCGACCTGGGCCTGATCTGGACCAAAACTGGTTACCGCGTCATGGTTAACATATGGGTGGTCTTATCGGGCCCTAATCTGGTAACCATGCCATAGCCACATCTTGACCATACACAATCAAAGTTATAGGTAAGTAGCGATACTTAGTTATCATTTCTAAGAGCTTCGGTAGTCCAGTGGTTAAGTCATAAACTTACAAACTTGAAGAACACGAGTTCAAATCCTACATCTAAATTTTTTTTCATTCATTATAAAGAAACCACATCGGATCCTGATCAGGGCCCAACATGGTTTCCTAATGTGACCTCATTTTTATGAGTTTACCTGATCGGGACCATATGAATGCCCAGCGTTACATCCATATGTAACGCCACACCTGAAAAAAAAATCGCAGGGCCTGCTAGAGTAGTATGGTTTCCATGTTGGGCCCACAATTTAACCCGATTTCAATTTCTACTATTATATACTATAACGTATACAATATGTATATGCATATACATATTGGTATATTAATTACTAAATAATTAAACTGATCAAAACCAATACCAACATTGAATAAAAATAAAACAACGAAAAAAGACGATGAAAAACCAAACAATATATATATGTATATATATATAATGTACGAAGAAAGAAGTATGAAATTGATTTAATATTGACAAGTCACGGTGCTATGAATAATGGATTTGGTCGCGAAAATGGAAACACCGGGCGAATAAAAATGATAATTTCGTTGGGTATTAAATCAACGTATTCCCAGACGTAAAACGCAAAACTTGGCGCGCGGATCCCGTTCCAGTTTTGTTCTCGGTTTCTCGGCTCGCGAAATAACCCCTTTGCATTTATTTTACGACCGCGGCGCTGTTTTTCACGATGAAAACAGGTTTTGTAGCGCGCTTGCCTCGATATCGTATCGAATTACAGAGTGCAAACCACCGTCTATCCTTCGTACTTTGCGGTTGTTAATCACGCGCGATTTTATATTCCGGTTTGCCAACGTTAACGCCGCGCGACGATCCAGACCACCATGCGTATTGATAATGTGTAAATGAGTCATTTCATGACTCGTTGAACCGTGTCTTTCACTGCTTTTTGCTAATTACAACTTATTCAGTCGTTCGCATTTTTGTTTTCATTCTATTCAGTCATTAAAATTTCAACCAACCTATAATGCAAATACATCTCTACGTTTATGAGTGATTCTGATTTTGCTCTAATTTATTTGCATACAACATTTATAATTTCAACTTTTAATTGCAGTTTTCGTTAACAATTTTTTTGTATTATTTTAGTAATTTGTTTGCACAACAAGTTTACATATCATAATTGTTTAAAGATGCATAATATATTTGTACGAGGGCAAACAGAGTTTGATATAATATCAAACTTTTGTTAATGCACATAGGATACAATGTGTAAATGTTATATGAATGTTGTTTGAAGTTTTGTTAGCAATTCATCGCATATTATAACGTACGTATTGAGTTGTGGTGGTCAATACATCACGTGAGGCAATATTTTGATACGTAATGTTGAGCAAGCAATTTTCCTGTTATTTATTTGATTATTTATGGCTGCTATTTTTGTTTCAAAATCTCATAACGTTTATTATTTATTAAGTATGTTGTGGAATATAGAATAATATATATTACAAACAATACTCAATTATAATACTTTTTTTACTGTTCACACATAGCGCCAACTAGCTTCATTATTTATAGCTTTTCATAATTATAAATTCACACGGACAAAAATATGCAATTTCTTGTTGAAAGTATAATTCAAATTTATATTTTTTTATATATTTAAAAGAATTGTGTACATTTTTACATTGAGCATTTTTTTTATTGATGCAAAGTGAGAAATTAACTAATTTAAAGAAACTAATTCATTTTACAGTTACAAAATGATAACATAAATTGATGAGTAATTACATTTATTACATTTATCATTGGAAACTGCAAATATTAAATAACGTGAAAAATATTGCAAATTTTATTCCGCAAGGATTTAAAAATATGTGTACATAAGTACTTTGGAGTGATTAATATTTGAAGAACATATAATACTGAATATTTTGTAGAAAAATACGTATTTACAGTGTGTATATTTGATGAGCATAAACAATTTGGCTATTTGATCAACATCCATCCATTATACACCCACAAACAAGTATATAACGTGAAACACAAGCTAAACTATTTCAGCAAACAATAAAATATGTATAATTCATTGAACTATCTATATATACGTTTCGCAATACAAAGTTCAGTGAACGACGAAGCCTATTTCAATGCATTGCCGCGCGAGCTTAAAGCATTATCTCCGCCCGCTTCGACATATCCCCTTTAAGAGCGCGGAGTGTGAGGTGATCGATATTGCTGTCTAGAACAACCCCGGTGCGCTGGTCCTGCTATTGCGCGGGGTTTCAAGCGGGAAACAAGCTGCCTGCGAAAAAGTTTGAACACTCGACTACACACACATACACACACACACACACATACACACACACTCACACGCATGCACACATACATACACACAAGTATGCATACACTAACACATAAATACGCGTTCACATCACACAGTGCAGAGACAGAGAAAATTCTGAACAAAGATAGACCAAAACGAAGCAAGATGGCAAAAAAACAAACTCTAAGTTGCGAGAATGAAACTTGTTTCATTCAGTTTGTCAATAAGCGACAAGTTTTCTGCGTTTTTCGTCAATGACTTATTGTTACTCGATTTCACATTTAATTACATTTTCGAATGATAATAATATTATTTCAAAATTATATTAAATTCGAATTTTGAACAATACATATTACGTTAAAATTATTTATTAAAAGTCATATTCCATGTATGGAGAAAATAATTTCCATTTCTTGAAATTACGTAAAAATTAAATATGTTTTAAATTATTATGCATTTAATGATATTTAAATAGAAAAATTATAAAACGTTATGAATAGTTTAGTTTCGTGATAAAACATAACATAATAAATTATAAATATAAAAATATTGCTCTCAACATTTGTAGACAAATATTTCTACAATTTCTGGAATAATATATATATATATATTCTTGACATACATTGATTAAACCTTGAAGAGAAAATATAGGTCAAAAATGTTAAAATTTGCTTGCTTTGCACACTGATGTCTGAAGATATAACGAAATGAAATTCCCATTTAATTCCTGACACGCGTTTTTGCACGTCATATGTTTATTTTTTCAATATTCTTCAAGGAAATATCAAAACTGATATTTCCACGAGAAGTCATATATAAGACTTGTTTCAAGGAATTGCAGGATAATGATATGTCATGTAAAAAGTCAACGCGTTTATATTTACATTTAGTCACGTTTCAGTGCGACGCATTTCATGGATGAGCATAGATAATTTCTTTTTGCAAAGTGCGCGATTATTATGAATAATTTAATTTAATCATTTTTTACAAAACTAGTTTACAAACAAAAGAAAAAAATGAACGTTTACTGTTAATCACTTTTTTAAATCATTTTATTAAAAAAATACGTTCTTCAAATATACTTTATAATAAAAAAGAATACGGAACTACTTTTATACATTTTATTGACAAATTTATTGACTGTTATATTATCATATTTTGGCTTATCAAAGAATCATAAGAACAACATAATTTGAAGTCATTCTCGTGATCATTTATGGAAGAAAAAACACACCCAAACAAAGGAGCAAAAAAGCATCATAATGGAGAGACGTAAAATTTTAATGTTGCACTGAAATAATGGAACCGCACAATTTCGCGAGATCGACGCTGAAAACAACATCAGCAGGCAATGGTCGTCAGACCTTGTAGAAAAAAACAGAAAAAAAAACAGTAAAAAAAACAGACGCGTAATAAGCGGCCGAATAGTTGCGATTTGAAAGAACTCTCAGCGGGAGAAGAGTGAGAAGAAAGGGGAGGGGAAAAGGAATCAAAGGCAAAAGGACGAATGTTTAAAGCCGAACGAAAGAACCGGCCATAAAGTGTTTAATATTAGACCCGATGTCGAACCATAAAATCGAAACCGGATCTGTCGAAGCGCACAACCTGCTGCCAAAAATGAAGCGGGGAGGCAACTTTTCTTTCTTCTTCTCTTTCGTATCTTCATCTTATTTCGGTTATTACGGCCGAAATTCGTTTTTTTATTGACTCGAGTTTATCTTGCACAGTTTGTTCAATTTTGTTACGGCACGAGTCAAGTGTCAACGTCTTCGCGTTTTAATAATCCAAAATAATGTTTTTTTTTTTTCAAATTGAAAAAAAATATAAATAATAATTAAAGAATAAATTTTATTGGACCAAGATGTGACCTAGTTGAGACGCATATTTGATTAATAATAACATTGTAATGTTATTTTAGTATACAAATCACAAAACAAAATTCACTTTATTCAGATATGTTATTAAATAAACATTTTATTGAAATAAATGTTTTGTGATGAATATTTATTTTATTTTTATTTTTAATTTTTTTATTTTTTATTTTTTTATATTTTATTTGTGGTCTGTTATTTAAAAAAGTTATATTAGCAATTTGATTATAAATAATAAAATGTTAGATATTTTCATTTTTTAAACTGTTCAAGTATATAAAAATGTAACATTTAAAGAAACAAGTTTTATGTTATTTTTATGTTATACACATACAAACATGTTTACATATTTGTTATTGTAATATAAAGGTAAGGAAATGAACAAATCAAAGGATACATTCGAAATTGACCTTGCTCTGTCATAAATTACACAGTTGTGAACTGTTACTCAGTCATGTAAAAAGATGCAAAACTGCGCACGAACTTCCGCGTGGAATAATTCATGTTTTGCTCAAGTATCTCTAAAATTCACAAATTCCCCTTAAATCACTTCAACTTCATTTAAATTTACGCTGCTCTCGAAATTCCCGACGAAATCTTCTTCAAGGATTCTCAAAGACCCAATTCGCTGCAAAGTTTATTTACTTAAAAGCTGCTCTAATTACTCTTGTTCGTTCAAATCCCGTATTTTCGGCCAGCCAAGAATTAATATTAAAATCAGATAAAAGTGATTGATGCTTTTCCTTAATGAATATGCGAAGTTGTTCATTATTTTTGTTTTTCGTTAATATTCATGAACGTGCATTTGTGAATAAACATTTTTTCGTGATGTAGAATGATAGAAAAATGCAAAAAATTATCCCAATTTTATGAAAATTCAAGTCAAGTGAAAGTTTTAAAATGTAATTGCTTTTTTCATTCTTTTGAATGCGCTTTAAAGATATATTTAACTTTATATGTCATCAAATTTTCAATGATTAATATTATCATAGATTAATTATATTTAATTCAATTTTTTTAATTTTTCAATAGTTTTAATTTTTTATTTCAAAATGCAGCAGAGTACCAATATTGTTATTAAAACTGTATATTAATAAAATAATAGGAGTGAAAAAAAACGTAAACAAAAGTTGCGATGAAAACAGCAATGTTCTTTTTATTAGCGCGGCGTAACGATTTCATTTCCGCAAACTGGTGCAATTGAAGGAGCAAGTCGATGGCTCAGTGAGTCGTACCAGATCGAGCGTGAGAGCTGCGAGCCGATCGCAGCTGCATCAGAGCGCAACCATTTTGATAATAACAAGAGAAGACAGTCTACATAAGAAGTTAAAGAGGAAGAACCGATCTCCAAGATATTAATTCGCTGCATAAATAATATTTATGCGCTGACAAGCGAGATCGCTATTGATTTAATAATTCATTAATATTTAAAATAAATAATAAAATGAATGAATTATTGAAGGTGTATATCCGTTAACGTTCATATTCATTTAATTGTTATAAAACTTAACAGAAATTTATTATTTTTATGTTTATTTATATTATATTTATATAAATATATTATAATATATTATAATTTTATTGTTGGCTTTTATTTATTATACAAATTGTCATATTTTTTACTTATATTTCTATCAGATTTTATATCGTATTTTTTAAATAATTTATTAAAAGACAAATTTATTCTTTAGAGGCAAAATGTTTTAATCCTATTTTGCTTTATTGTCCATTTTATTTGTAAAAAACCGAGTAAACTTGTTCAAAACTCATATAAATAATAAAAAAAGATTTCAAAAGTACAAAGACATTTTTACAATAAAAAAAATGGATTTCTTTGTATTTGTTATATCGAATTCATAATGTGGGCTTTATGAACAAACAATGATGCATAAGTATATTATCCAGACAGAAAATTGTAGCAGATCGAGCGTGAGAGTTGACTGGAGGTGATGCGCAATCGGTCTGATAATAGCATCAGAAATAAACAGAAGAAGTGAAAGAGGAAGAGCGAGTGGAAACAAGAAAACAGATAGAGCAGAAGAATAATTCAACAAACAGCATTACCGTTAAACCGATTTATCGACGTTTCCGCTTACAGTGCAAAAAGTCATGTCCTTTCGACAAAAAAAAAAAGAAAAAAAAAAGAAAAAAAAAATACGTTACCCATACTTTACAGACTTTCCCGCTTTAATATTTACGTATTTCATTAAAATAAAGAAATACTCAAACAAAATGAAACACAGTTGGAGAATCTATAACATGACCTTCATGAATATGAACGCATTTCTCATGAATATAGATCACCCGGGCAGATACGCACCTTCGTACCGAACACTCAATTAGACTAACAGTCGAACAAGTTTTTTATTCTTCGGCGATCTAAGGCTTCCATCAAGTCTTAATAACAAGGGGGAAACATATCCGACAGGTTTCGTTGAGGCATTTTTTTGACCTTGTAAGGTTGTCATATTTGATACGGAAATGATTAGTGAACAAATGTTAACCCTTAACACATTTCTCTTTAGCAAAAACAGTTATATTATAAAATATTGTATAATTTATAATTGCATAAAAAGCATTCTAATAATCTTATTAATTATATTATTAATATTAATCGTTTTTCTTTTTTGTTACAGGTAAGAAAATTTGACATTTCTGCAACCCTAGCAAATCGTAAGTAAAATTAGAAAATTGCATTTAAATGCATTTGAAATTCTTGCTTCTTTAAATAATTATTTTACATTCTTTCAGTTCAAAAAGAATTGTTTTTTAAAGTATTAAATACACGCAATAAAAAGTTTTACTGACTATATAAATAGGTTAAACAGCAATAACACAATTATATTATAGTATTCGTAAAGCCCAATTAACAAAGTGTGCGCGCAATGAAAAAAGTTAATAAATGTATACGCGTAAAATATATCGTTCAATGACAACACGACGCTCCGGTAAAAGCTCGCGATTGCATTTGTATTCACGTCCGTAAACTTTGTAACTCAAGTACTGCTATTTTGCTCAATTCCACTTCATTCTTTTGTTACTCTAAAACATTTATTATTGACATAAATATTTTATGCTCGATTTTAATGCTGCGCGGCTTCATATATAAACACACGGCTTCAAGTTTAATTCAAAGTACGCGATTCAATTTGTGTTTAGTGCATTTTATGTTTATATTTGTTTGCTATCTTTTGAATTGTTTTGTGTTGATAATTAATTTGAATAACAATTCATGAGAGATGTTTTTATGAAAAATAAAACAACAGTAAAATTCATTTAAATTCTTTTATTTTTGATAAAGGAAAGATATACAATAAATAATTTATTTAATTTTTGGTTCGAAAAGAAAAATAATATAATTGGAACAATTAAACAATAAAAAGAAATTATTAAGAGCATACAATATTTAAATAAATACATAAATAATCATAAATAAATGTTATAAACATTTTAGAGATACTTTTTAACATCTCCTAGTAGAAATGGAATCGGGCATGCCATGTTTCAGATGTGGCCCTGATGTGGTTTGCCTGATTAATACCAAATTAATGGTGGGCTGATTGGGGCCCGATTGGGGCCAAAATAGCATTTCGTGAGACATTATTTATTTTTTTTGAAAACTGGCAGCCCTGTAAGGGCCAAGGATGGCCCAGGTAGGGCATCCTGACTTTCAAATCGGGCTATGACCATGGATGTAACACCGGGTGTTTATATGGCCCCAGCCGGGAATTCCGTATAATGGGATTCCCGACCTGGGCCTGATCTGGACCAAAACTGGTTACCGCGTCTTGGTTAACGTATGGGTGGTCTTCATGGAAACCATAGTATGGTTTCCATGTTGGCCCACAATTTAACCCGATTTCAATTTCTACTAGGGACGTCTTAACCAATCCAAATTAAATATCAAATTTAAGATTTTAATTAATTGAATTCAAATTACATTTCAATTAATAAATTGTCCAAAAAGTTGAGCGAATTCTTGTATTATATATTCCTTTTGTTTGACAGTGGAAAAAGTAATTTTGCGACAAAATAATATTAATATTTAAACTGTATTGAATTATTCAATCTCGGTCTAATAGTAAAATACAGGGAGTTGAATTAAAAGTGAGCGAAAAATGGTGAAATGTCATAATCCGGATAACATAATGCAAGATAAAATGTATGACGTAAATGTATGGAAATTTAATCACACACACGCTTTGATTTTGTCATTTTTCGAGACCCTAAAAATGAAAGAGAGCCCCAAGGCGCGTATAACGCATTCCTCCCCCGCTCCTTTGCCGCGACAGTTAATTACTACCCTATAATTGATAACATAACAGTTTTACTCATTCATTCTTTATGCTCAAATGAAATCGAAATAATCAATAGGAATATTTTAATCAACATTTTATCATTTTTTAATACTTACGGCGTTTTTAAATATAGTAATATATATAGTTATAATAGTAATATATCATAATTCTTTGATATACATTTATAAAAAGTATTCCCAGATTTTTAATTATGACCACAATCACGTAGTTAAAGATATATAGATATATAATAATTCAACACATAATGTGTTATCTACTGATTGGCTCTATTTCATCCCAAACGTTGAATTACCGGAAGCACGACGATGCGAAAACTTAATCAAGTTATGGTCTTAGAATTTTAATTCAACTGTGAGTGTTAATATATTAACAAAACAATGCAATATTTCGAAGATGATATTTTGAGATTCATTATAAAAGATACTTGAACAAATTTATTGGATTTTAAGGATATTTAATTAGTTATCACTGATTCTCATTTAATTTAATAATAAGACTATTAATTATAATTATTGATGATTTTATCACCAAAGATAATAAATGATGATAAACGAAGTGAAACATTAAAAGTAATTTTAATTAATAATATTTAATGACAATTAAACATAAAAAGGATCAAAAATAAATTGAGTGTATTTTTGTATATTTTTCTGAATTTTGACAAACTCGCAATTTATCAAAATGGTCATAAGTCTTTTTTACCGAGCATTATTATTCAACAACGACAAATCTGCATAATACAAATACATAACATTTTATGTCCGGAACAATTTCACTTCATTGCTTTACGATATTAAAATATATGTCTCCGCCGACCATCTATCCGGTGCTTTATTCGTGATAACCACCAATTTTATTCCGACCAGTGTCCTCATTATAATATAATTCAACGTCATTGGCGCCCAAAAGATTTACGACTTACCAAAGAACGTCGCTTCTGAAGTAACATCAGTTCATCTTCGATCTTTTTCGAGTTTTTCTCACGTTGAAACAAGTTTGTCAAAGGACTCTGAAAACTAGTGAATGAAACTTTGCTTTTTTGCAATCTCGAGTAAACACAGAAATAGTCAAAGATGCTACCCTCAAGACAAATTGAAAATATAAGAAAACAGAAAGAAAGATATAAAAAGCAAAAGAAGAAAAAAAAACTTCATTAACATAATGAACAATAATTAAAAAATGCATTAAAATAATCAATCAATTAACTTTATCTTTATTTATATGATTTTAATTATTTTTAATTAACATTTAATTAATTCTGGCGAAATTAAATTAAAATAAAAAAAAGAACACGAGCAATCCAGATGAATAAAGGGGGAAAATGGAATTAATGTCCAGATTCATCAGCAAAACTTTTTACGTCGCGTAATAAAAAGATGTTTTGGAAAAGTGAAATATAAATCAACAATCTGTCACCGTTTCATTTGGAACGTGAAAATGAGCGATACTTCATTAGATCGTCTGCGTCGCGTCACCCTCCAACACTCTGTCTCTATTTTTCGCCCGTTTATCACGCCAAGCTCTCGCTCTTTCACCCTGGACCCCTCGCGGGATTCACAGAAAAGGTCGAGAAGAGAGAGGGGGGGGGGAGAGACACAGTTGGAGAGACACGGAGTTGTTTTACATTTTAAGTAGTGATATCGAGTTTGCATGCAAATGCATGATTATGCGAGTCGGAAGGATCACGAAGATTCCGGAAAAAGAGACGCTGAAAAGGGAAAAGAAGGCGTATATAAGAGATACGAGTAATACCATTGGTCATTGCGAAAATTATGTTATTTCACATTTCTTTTTTTTCAGTGTAAACGACAATAACAAAATTAATGATATAATCTCGTAGTGAACACTGTTCTAAGGTACACTTCAAAAATAAATGTTTTTCTTCAGGACATTTTACTTATCACTTTTAAGACAATTTAAAATAGCATATTCCGCATCTTTTCTCGCTAATTGCGGACGATATTTTTTCTTATAAGTGCATCAAAAAGATTTTTTTTCTCACACGTGTATCGAAAGCACATTTTTTTTCACACGTATATCGAAAACACGTCTTTTTTCCCCTCAAAAGTGGGACGAAAGTGGCATCTTTCTCTCCTTCCGAAAGAATAGTATATTACGTAATAATATAATATTATATAGTAATATATATAGTAATAAGGGAAATGAAATTTGGAATCCGTTTTTCCGAGTGAAATTTAAAAACCGAGCCAAAATGTTTCGTTACGAGGGAGGGAAAAATGTCATTTTCCGAAAACTTCCTAGGAAGAGAAAATGAGACTTTCATCCCACTTTTTTTGAGAAGAAAAGATCGTTTTAATGCACTTGTGAGAAAAAATATCGTCCGCAACTAGGGAAAAGTGGATCTCGGCTAGAATCGGCTAAAACTTTTCTCACTAGTTGCGGAATATACTATTCTTATCCGAAAAGTGGCATTTTATCTCCCTAGAGAGGGAAAGTAAACTTCCATTACGTCATTTAAGAGATGAAAATAATCTCTTTATCAAGAGAGGAAAAGTGCCACTTTCATCCCACTCTTGAAGGCAAAAAGGAATTACGAAACATTAAGTTACTTAGCTTCATCAACCCTTCATTCCCATTTCTTAAATATAAACATTTTTTAAATTCTAATGAAGACACTTCTCAAAAAATTTTCTTTTCGCTTATATAAGTTTAATCAAACTTTCTCTATCAAGCATTAACAAAAAAACCCCATCATTTAGCAATTGAAATAACCCGAAAGAAAGAAAAAATCGGTTAAATCCCTTACTTAAACATTCGTATTAACACATAAGAAAAGAGCTCATTGGAATCTTTTCCCCTCATCTTTTTTCCTCTTTCACCTGCCCTCTCTTCACCCATAAACTAATCTATGAATAAATTTAGATCCGACATGAACCTGCGCGTGTTAACTACGACGCAAAAAAGATTATCGTCGCGAAATGTTTATGCAAAGAACGCGCGCACGTCTCAAACAATGACCTCTTCACTCTCGGGCAATTTGCCTTTACTTAAAGGCAGTCAGCAATTGGAGCCCCGATCTTCGTCTCGTTAAGGAAACGATCTGGGGTGCTCTCAGCAATACGTGGCATATACGCCGATGTCTCTCTTATACGTTATCCAGTTTTCAAAACTCCATTTCTGCTCCTATTCTCCTTCCTCCTTCGCTTCTTTCTTTCTTTTCTCGCGCACGTTTTCTTGCACCTTTTTTTGTTCAACCCAGCCCAGTGAAAGAAGAATATTTCTTGAATTGATTTCTCTCATCTGCGGTGCTTTTTTTACGTTCATATCATTAAAGAAAAAAAAATGCTGGAAAAAATTACGCGATGAGAAAATGATGAGATTGAAATATCTGACAATTTACGAGTTAGTTTATAGTTTGCATATGACTTGTTAATATTATATGATTTTTATATGATATTATACAT
Source organism: Gryon sp. ZL-2020 (assembly GCA_022817425.1). Taxonomy (NCBI): domain Eukaryota; kingdom Metazoa; phylum Arthropoda; class Insecta; order Hymenoptera; family Scelionidae; genus Gryon; species Gryon sp. ZL-2020. Next base: position 503 of record JABFPJ010001539.1, on the reverse strand, counting down.
TTTTATCACCATTTGCACTTCCATCCATAAATCATACTTAAGATTAAAAATAATAAAAATACCCATCTCTAGTAAAAAGGATCATATAGTATCTATACATAAAATATATATTAATTATATTATTCAAGAAATCATATATTCAAATATATCAAATATTAACTATATATGGATTATTTTCGTAAAGTACACTGTAAATGTGAACTATAAAATTATAGTACATTTTATATTGCATTTACCAGAAAAGTAAATTCAAAGTATAAAAATATAGTTAATAAAGTGTAACTTCATAAGCATTCTAAAACTTTATAGTTGAACTACGAAAATATAGTACATTAACTATAATTATATATGATGAGATATAAATGATTAAAGTTGTAATATAACTTTACAGTATAACTACAAAATTTTATTATTGGAACTATAATTTTACCTATTCTGGTATAAATTTATACAATTGTAACAAAAAAATATTGTCCAGTCATTTTTATTGAATTTATAATTAG
>JABFPJ010001538.1:0-24821 GCA_022817425.1 Gryon sp. ZL-2020 | reverse complement strand
GTGTTATAAAATGTAGTATTATTTATAGACGAATCATGATTTCGTAATAATTATTTTTACTCTATTAATTACGTTGTTTTATGTATTTATTATAATAATATATAAAATGAAATACATGGAGTATGGATTACCTTGCGTGCTTTCTTCATCTTAAAATCTTTGAAAATATAACAAGGCAAAGAAAACGTATCAAAGGATGACTTCTACTTATTGATCTTATATAGTACAGCGAAAAAAAATTCATAGTTGGAATACTTGTGTAAATTATCAGTATAACTTTTATATATTCTTTAACTTATTTTGCTCTTTTATATTTTTCTAAATTTATTTCTAAGATAATAAACTGATTTTTATTTATTTTAATAAAAATGTATCTTAAGAGTTTAATTAAATAAAAGTATAAGAATAAATTATTGATTAACTTTTAATATGTATGTACTTTTGTTATTGTAAAGTGTTTCAAAATAAAATTTGTTTAATTTTAAATGTTTGTAATATTAATTTAATTATAATTAATTAATTTGTCTGAATGAGTTTTCTGGTTAAAAAATGATACAATTATAATGTTATCTAACAATTTAAAATATCAACTTACCTTATATGATATATAAAGTTTCTATAAATCATAAAATATTATTAAAACTACTAATACGTGGAGTGCAAATATCTAAATGATACTGACTCTTCAATTATATTTCTGCTTTCTTACATACGATATCTTATCATATTTGACAAATAAGACAAAAGTTACTCTTATTGGTATTAGTATACTTTAAAAGTAATTAATACAAATCTTATACTCGTTTATAAAATAATAAATAAAACTACAAAATTGTGACTTTTTGCGATCTATCACTTTTATGATCTATTTTTTGCATAAAATATATAAATAATATCCCTTTTTCCCAATTTTTTATTTAATCATTCCAGATTAAATAAAGAAAAAGTATTATTTATCGATTAACGAAAATCTAAAAATTATAAAATACTAAAATCTATTAAAAAACATAACACAAGAATAAAATCCAATAAAAAAATTGTTAATGTATGATTTATTAATTTAATAATAAAATATTTCTTTTACAATGGGTTATTCCATTCATTATTCTTGCATTCATATATTTTTTTATGCAAAATTCTACTCTCAGATGGCAGTACTGTTCAAGATGATAATCTACTCACAATAAAGTCACGTGGTTTTCAAATATGCGGCATGCCTACGAGAATGAAGTTTTAACCTTGTGTTTTTGTTGTGCATTATATAAATTATAGCACAAAATTAATTGGATAATTGTAGATTAAAATATCCAAGCATTTTCGAATAATTAACACGTTTACAAGTGATAAATAATTCAAACAAGACATAATCGAAATAATAAAGTGACTAGTTTATGTTGACAGGGTTATGTTTAATAATTAAATGAAACTATAACAATCGAGTGCAATAAACAAAGTTACAATTGTTGACAGTTGATAATTATATGACATGAATATCTTATTTATATTTTTAATATAATACTTATAATTATTATAAGATTATGAATTGTTAATCATGCAAAAATATGTTTTTATTATTTGTATATTAATGTAAACTTTAATTATTAAATGTTGAATTAAATTAAAAAAGAGATGTTGAAACGAATTATTCAACAGTTATGTCAAATCAACAAAAGAAGAATTGCGTTTGATCGAAAATATCATGAGGGCTTTGAAATAGAGCCGACAGTTTCGCAGCAACAGATGAAATTGGCATTAAAATCAAATGGCATGTTATGTGTTGAAGGCCATGCATGTATTATTTCAAACTGTCCCTTTTGCAGTAATAAAAAAGTTGCGAAAGACGCGAAATTATTTATTAACAAAACCACAGGTATTTATATTATTTGTATATTATTTAAAACAAATTTAATATTATTCAGAATATTCATCATTATTTTAATCATTTAAGTTGACAAATTTTGTTTAATTATATATTCCAGGTTCTTTTGTATGTGGACACTGTAGACATTTTGGCCCCTGGAACACGTTAGAACGATATTTGAAGCTGCAAAAAAATGAAAGTCAGTACCAAAAGGAAATCAAAATGTTACTTGAGTCTATACAAACCGAACAATCGTACAACAAACAATGGGATGAAATTAGAAAACAATGTAGTCTTTTATCACAATTGCCTGCGGATATATATGACGATGTAGTCAAGAAATTTGAACTTCCAGTAAGATCATTCAAATTACTAAAATATGATATAATTGAATATTTAATTTTTTACATATAATTTTAAACTAAAATTTAAGCTGGATTATAATCATTGATTTTTATTTATTTTTTAGATTGATTCTCCGGAAAGTATATCCCAATTACACTGTTTCTACGATCACACGGCTTCACTATTGTACCTTCCTTTAACATCGATAAACAATTCTTCGATAGCTGGCTATAAAACTTTGACTACCGACACATCATTCGAACAGACAACTCCGCATTCCAAATGCGCAGGTATTATTTTGTATCGTCTAAAGGGTTCTCGATGTGATGATTCTGCGATTCTAGTTCCATCAGTTCGGGATCTTTTGGCATTAATTAACAGTCGTACGGCGTCTGTTGTTGCTTGTTTACCGCATGGTTTGCAAAGTCTTCCACAAAATGCATTGCCTTGTTTTGAGTCTTACAAAAAATTGATCCTATGGTTTGGAAATGACGAGCCCAGTTGGGACACAGCTCGGCATTTTGCGAAGAAACTTAATGAACAACGATGCCATTTTGTACGACCAACGGATTTGCAGCCAAGACCAGCAGTAGCTATAAAAATGGGCTACGATTTAAAAGCAATCGCACAAAATGCTCAACCAATTTGGCACAAAAGTATCACAACGTTCAAAACATTGAGACAAGATGTTTTAAGTGATTTGCAAAATATTGACAAAGTTCAGGGAATCAAGTGGAAAAGATATCCGGCGTTGAATAGGATACTAAAGGGCCATAGAAGGGGCGAATTTACGGTTCTAACTGGACCTACAGGTTATTTATTTATTTATATATTTATTTTTTGAATTGCTAACATTTTTTTAATTAGACAATTATAACAAATTAAACAAATATTTTTTTAGGATCTGGAAAGACGACATTTATGAGTGAGTACTCGTTAGACCTTGCAATGCAAGGAGTTAATACTTTATGGGGCAGCTTTGAAATTCGAAATGCAAGATTGGCGAAAACGATGTTGCAACAAATGGCAGGAAAACGACTTGACGAAAATATCGATCAGTTTAATCAATATGCGGACGAGTTTGAGAAATTGCCCATATATTTTATGACTTTTCATGGACCACAAAGTATTAAAGTTGTTATGGAGGTATTTATAGTTTATAATAATGTTTTAAGATATTAAGATATTCAACATATAAAGTTTATATATATAAATAATAAATTAATATGAAATAGAAAGTACATTCAATTTGAATATTTTATGTGAATTTCAGGCTGTTGAACATGCAACATATGTACATGACATAGCACATGTAATCATTGATAATGTACAATTCATGATGGGAATGACCGATGAACCTAAAGTAATGGATAGGTATTCACCATTTATGCAGTTCATCTTAATCTGAAATTTTATTTAATTATTGCATGAAGGGAAATATCACAAGATAAAACTAACAAGTTTATATAGTTTAATTCGATGATGATTCTTTAAAATTATCTTATGCAATTATAGTTTTATTGTATAAATTCATAGGATTATCCTATGAATTTATACAATAAATGAAACACGTGGAATGCTCCAATTAATCATACTGGTTTATATAATTCCACCAATCATAGAATAATTCTATGACCTAAAGGAAAACCGATTAACTCCATTTTTTGAACAAATTGAATTAATAATATGATTTTAATTATTCAAAATTGTATATTTTCATTTTATCAGTCCATATTTATCAAAATGTAGTATTATCATAAAAATACGAGAATCAAATAAATAATTTTTCTATATATTTGAATGTAAGATGAAAATTTCAAACGTGTTTTTCTCAATATTTACAAAAGTGGAGTTAATTGGTTTTTCCTTGAAGTCACATTGGAGTCAATCGTGGAGTCAATTGTACTTAATTTCGTGATTTCATTCTATCCCAATAGTCAGAATTTTATTCTGACATTTAAAACATATTTTTAAAAAATGAAAATTATAATATTGCTGATTTACGTTTTCGATAAAAAAAATTGAAATATAAAAATTACAGATTTTGGAGACAAGACAAAATAATCGCTGCCTTTCGTACTTTTGCAACGAAACATAATTGCCATGTGACTCTCGTCATTCATCCAAGAAAGGAACGAGAGGAAGATGATTTAACGACGGCGTCAATATTTGGCGGTGCAAAAGCTAGTCAAGAAGCTGACAATATATTAATTATACAGGACAAAAGATTAACCAGTATTCGTGGAAAAAAATATCTTCAGGTTATTCTTCATAATCATCATATTTAATAATATTTGCTTTATTGACATGAACGAATTTATACATTTTACAATAATTTTTAACAAATTTATAGGTATCAAAAAATCGATACAGCGGTGATTTGGGAATAATGGCATTGGATTTCGACAAAGACAGTTTGAGTTATGCGTCAAAAAAGAAGGACAAACCAAAGGAAAAAGAAGAAGTTATAAAAGATGCCAATAAGTGTTAATTGTTAGGAATTTTGTATATCTTTGTAAATGTATAATCAAAGTAATTACATTTGTACAGATTTATATATAATTTTGTTATCATCTTTGTATATTAATAAACATTTTGATGTTTCAAAAAAGCTGATATTAATGTTTGCCTGTGTTTGTAGGATGATGAGCAGTAGAAATCTACTTAATCGACTGCGAGAGATAAGACCCTAAAATATTCAAAATTAATTGAGAAGCTCAACAAACGTATTCTTTTAAAGCAAAACATTGCTCCATTTGTACATAAAATTCACAAACCATCAGTGAGAGGCATTTTTGCATGAAAAAAGTTGCATGTAATGTCAACTATTAATTCCAAATAATGATATTAAATAGATGTTTCCTGTTGTTAATTGTGCCATTTATTTTGTGCTCCGAAAATGTTGACAGACAAATTAAGCAACCGACAATAGTGATAGCAATTTTAGTAAGAAACAAAGCGCATACTTTACCTTTTTTTTTGACTTTTCTTGAGAGACTTGATTATCCAAAGGATCGAATAACGTTATGGTAAGAATATCGGCTCTTTTTATTCTCTTCTCGATTAATGTATTAACCTTACTTCGAACGTGCGATTGTGAATTGCGTGTAGGCTTATAAATATAGTGAACCCACACTAAGAAATACCATCACGTGAATGAGGAAACTCGTTTTTTGAATTTTAATCTCAAGTTTCCTTTCCCTTTACTTCCTTATGAATTATTTAAAAATAATTAAATTTTATCATAAATTAAATACTAAATACATATATGGAATTTTTAATTATTAAAAGTTAAATTAGATTAAAACTTGTGAAATTTTTTTGTTTATGAAATTAATAAACATTTTATTGTTGCAGGATTCGTAGCGACAATAATGTAGATAATTCAATTGAAATCTTAAGAACGTGGCTGAGAAGTGTTGAAAATCAGTATCACAATGTGGATATACTTTTTGATAAAAAATCCAGTGGATTTTCCGACGAAATAAGTACTTCGGACTGGTCTCCAAAACGATTTGCTCATGTCATGAACTTGCGCGAAGAGGCTCTTGATTTTGGAAGAAAACAATGGGCAGATTATATATTTGTACGATTAAATTACGTATTAATAAATGAAGTATAATCATTAATTAATATATCATGATAAATGTATAATATTCTTAATATATTTGTTTCAGATATTAGATGCCGATGCATTGCTATCAAATCCACAAACACTAAATCATCTTATATCACACAACTTGATAGTTGTGGCGCCTCTTCTAAAGTCTGATGGTTTATATAGCAACTTTTGGGCTGGGATGACTGATGATTATTATTATTTAAGAACCGACAGATACAAGCCTATCCTAAACTATGAAGAAATTGGCTGTTTACATGTTCCAATGATTCATAGTGCTGTTTTAATTGACTTAAGAGTCAAAGTCACTGATGCATTAACATATCAATCGAGAAATGTACCTGATTATTCTGGACCTGAAGACGATATTATCGCATTTGCTATTATAGCAAACAAAACTAGTAATACATTTGTTTTAATTTTCCTTGCATTACAATTTCTATTTAAGTATTACAAATATTTGATTGAACATTCAAATAAATTATTTTTCTTTTTTAGATATTCCACTTCATGTATGTAACGATAACAATTATGGTTACATAATGGTACCTTTAGAAAATTTCGAAAATACAGATGTTGATAAACAACAATTGGTTAATCTGAAACTTGAAATGTTAAGTACGTAAAATTATACAGATTTTTAATTACGATTTGCATACTACAAGATAAAATGATTTAGAATATAATTTTATTAATAATTTTAGATGAAATGCTTGAAATTCCCATCTCATCACATTTGGAAAAATTCATTAAATATCCAGCAAAAAATACATTGGGATTATCGCACATATTTATGATTAATTTAGTTCGAAGGCCTGAGAGACGAACTCGAATGTTACGATGCTTCGATGAACTTGGTTTAGAAGTAGAGACTATAGACGCGATCGATGGAAGGTAAAACCAACTATTATTAATTCACACAAATTAACACCTAATTTCATTTCATATTGCATATTTATCTATTCCTTTTACAGAACTTTGAATGAACAAACATTAAAAGAGATGGATATTAAAATAATGCCGAATTATGAGGATCCTTATCATAAACGGTATGATTTGAAGCAAATTATCTTGACTTGTTTTATAAGGAAATAAATATTTTGTAATTAATAAATGAGTTATATGTTTTTAGGTCAATGACAATGGGTGAAGTTGGTTGCTTTTTAAGTCATTATCATGTTTGGATGAAGGTAAAATATAGTTTAAAGTCATTATATTTGTATACTGCTATTCATTTTATATAAACATATAAATAGAACATACTTTTCCAATATACATTTAAATGTTGTTTCAGATTTTGGAAATGCGTTATGAGCATGTTATGGTACTCGAAGATGACGTCAGATTTGAGCCATACTTCCGGCAAAAAGTTAGCTCACTTCTTGCAGAATTGGAAGAGTTGAAACTATATTGGGACTTTATGTAGGTTTCCTTTAACTTCATTATTTTATTTTTTTTTCTTCTTGCAATAATAATATCATTTATATTCTTTGTAGTTATCTGGGTAGAAAGAGATTGCAAGATAATGAAACTTGGGTAGAAGGTTCAAAATATATAGTTCACGCAGGTTACAGTTATTGGACTGTAGGATATCTATTGTCTTATGAAGGTGCAAAAAAATTAATCGAAGTTAAACCTTTGGAAAAATTATTACCAGTGGATGAATATTTGCCAATACTTTTTAATAAGCATCCGATGTAAGTATTAGAATTCTGTAGTCTTAAAGAAAATTATGCAAAAGTGTTAATAATAAATTAAATGAATTATATTTATATTTTAGGAAAAAATGGGTAGATTTCTTCCCGAACAGAAATTTAGTCGCATTTTCAGCAGCACCACTTTTGATTTATCCTACACATTATACCGGCGAAATGGGATACTTTAGCGATACGGAAAATTCTGAAATTATCAACATGAAGAATCTCGAAGAAAAGTCTAGTCGCGATGAATTTTAAAAGCAACAAAACTGCCAACATGACGCTTTAATCATTCTAATCAACTGCCATGAACTTTGTACGAAAACTTTTATTATTGTTTCTCAACTGTTTTAATTTTATTACTATTTTAGATTTTATTGATTTAACTAATTGTGTGATACAAAAAGTGCCATTTAACTTTACAAAGAAAGCATTTATGTTTATGTATTATTACTTTACATAGTATTAAGATGTATTTATTAAGACTTTGCTAAACTTAGTTATATTCAGTCTTTATTTTGTATACATTTATACAAATATATTTTAATAATTTTGCGTAAGATTTGTATCAATTACAGGGTTACTTCACAAGCTTGTTCTTTCCAGTTTAACATAAAACCTCGGTTTTGCATTGGTATCAGTCCTTCTCCATTTGTAACAACTGATAAATCAAATGGATAAAGACTGCCTGAAAAATGATAGACAAATTCACAATTTTTATTTAAAACTGAATATTAAAGTATTGTTTTATGAAGAAAATCTATTAATACAAACATACTTGTTTTCGTAACAAAAGCACCTCCACAAAATCTGTCGGTGTTGTTTATATTAGGATTTTTTACTATCACGAAGTTGTCAGTACATTCACTACCTGACATTGCAACATACCAGGTACCTGAAAGCAAATTAATTAATAATAGCTGAATATCAAATTAATATCAAATTAATATTTTTGTTAAATTACCTAATAATTCTGGTGCCCAATCACTAATATCTCCAGAAACTGTGAAGGAATTCGCGTTTGACTGCGACCATTCAATACTGCAATAACCCAGAGCCATTCTTATACAAGCAGTATATGTTGCTCCATTTAGTTGTCTTGTTCCTCGAGATTCTAATTACAAATAAATTATAAGTTTCTAGTTTGAACAAACCATAAAAATTAAGATTATCCAGCAAAGAAAAATTAATTGAATATACAATAAATTAAAACAAAATGTATTATTAAGTCAATTGAGTTTGTATGCAATTTTATGTAAAAAATTAATTACTTTATCGGAACAAAACGTATCAAATTGTAATATAAAATGTACCTATTTTGTATTGTAATTTTAAAATTTAAAAAATCTATGTCTAATTGTTTTAAATGTGAATATGATATTTGGTCTAAACTGTGTATAATTTATAAAATTATAAACAACTTAAGAAAACTAAAAAAAGAACATTTATTTAAATTATCTTGAAATGTTTTTAATTGAATGATTACAGTTTAATGTTAAAATATATTGTTCCGATTAACTTATAATAAAAAAAATATATTTCAATTGTTTTAAATTAGAAATTTGAAAATTAGAAATTACATTTATATCAATTTCATTTACTTTTAAAAGTAGAAAAATATTGAATAAATATAATTAAAAGCAATTAAATAAGAATTGAAACAATATGCAAATCATGAGAAGATTAAATTGTAACAATACAATAATTTCCTATTTAATAAATCTTCTAATACAATATTTCCTAACAATTGAACTTAGATGAAACATTAAAACTGTAGTATAACAAAAAGCTGATTATAAGCAATTACTTAAAATGATTTAAAGGTATTATTAACAGAAACTTACCCCGTAGATTAACGTCTGGTCCATAATTGAAACTCATCAATGAACCGGAAGTCGTTGTATAATACTGAAGACACCCGTTTGGAGCTTAAGGTGTAAAGATACAAAAATGATTAAAATTAAATTATCGCCGAATAAAGTAAAGAAACACTAAAGTGAATAACAAGTTACCTCGCCATGGTGCATCGCATTCTATTTGCTGTAATCGAAGATTCCACTGACGGCCAAACTCATAAGCGGCATTTGTATCGATAGAAATGGTAATAGGATTGGCTCCATTGAAGTTGGCATAAACTACAGTAAACAGTAATCTTGTTAAATCTAATTATATCTTCGGTAAATTATAAATTACATTAATTACCATGTTGGTTTGTATTTTCTCCACATATAGGAAACACTTTAGTAGTTGCGCCAGAAATAATCATATAATCATAATCGCATGTACCAGTTCCATTATTTTGCGCTAAACTAAAGTCCAAAAAATCTATTCGCAACTAGAAAATCATTTTATCATTATAATTATTGTTTAACTTTATATATATATATAATAATTACATTGAATAATTACATCAATTACCTGACATATACCAGAATTACAAGGATAAATAGTAATTGTGCAACGATCTCCGCCCTGATATTTGGACGGAAAATTTGGATTAACAAAGTAAGTGTTGTTCACCGACGTTGAACTTCCGCAAGTTTTTTGAACTAAAAGAAGAGAAGAAAAGAAACAAAAGTAGTGCTGATCGAAAAAGGAAAATTAAATAGAAACATTATACTTACATACACAACAAACACCGAGTTTATTAGCACAAGTACCGCAAGAACTACCGCCGTATTTTTGACATTCTCTTCTCGTATAACATGTACCATTTAAATTATTATTTGCAGAACACTCAGAATTAGCAAAACGAACCACACTGAATAACGGAAAAACTGTAGTTTGAATTAAAAATATTATTTTGTTTCACTAATAATAACTTCGACTCTGAAGGATGACTTTTTTCTTCAAGTATATCTTTTATAGTAGTAAGTTTTAATTTATATATAATATATATAAAGAAAAATTTATATGTATATAAAAGTATATAATAACATAAAATCAAATAAAGAATGCAAATGGTATAAACTATTAATTAAAAACAAGTGTTTGAAGTAGAAGTAATTACATCGAGCTTGACGTAAGGAAGTATGAAAATCATCCTCCAGATCATAAGCGCGCGACAAATTCTGACAAGAAAGTAACGAGACTACAAGAACAGTCGCAGCAAGAAGTTCGGCGAACATTTCGATAGAATGCCGATAAGTTGTTCGCTGTGGTTGCGATCGAATTCGTGTAACGGTTCGTTAATTAGCACATATCAAGTAACTGTCGAACGCTGTGGAAACGCTAAGTGGCTGGAATTGGTTTTCGACAAATCACGACGACAGTTGAGGCAAACGTTTTTATTTATTTATCAAATTAATTTGTTCAACATTTCAACTCGTTGTGCAACAGAAGGGACAATGCCCATGACGTAATAGAGCCAACTCGTAATCATCTGCATGAAACATCTAAAACAAATATTTCACAAATGAATTGCGTTATATTATTTTTGAACTTTCATCGATGTTATTTTTATTTCAATTGACTTACTTTTAGGCAAGATTTACAAGACATTATTTGCAGATCTGGCAAGAGATTTTTGAAATAACGAGTTTTGAAAGGCGATGGCCACTTTTGAATAATCACACTGGTTGGATCCATGTTTTGCAGAACTTTGCGACTTACAAGAACCGGTGAATCTTTTTGCTTTTCCTGTTAAAGTTTAAGTTAAAAACAACATTAAGCTTTATTCAATTGAAGATTATACTTATATTAATACATTATTAATGCAATTCATTACATCACTTCCAGCTAATCTTGTCAAAAATAAATCATTTCCTACAATAGCATCTTCTTCATTCTCATCCATTTGCACTGGTTCTTGAATAAGTCTTTCAGCCTCTTCATCAGTAATACTGTCTTCTAATTCAAATTCTACTACTGGTAACAATTCTATAACAAACATTAAGCCGATTAAATCATTTCAGTTAAATAATTCAGTATAATTCAGAGCTTATTTTATGATTTGAAATGGACACTTACCAAACATAACAAATGAATATTGAAACTTCAGTCCACACTGAGTACACGAACATTCGTTTGTAGTACTTGGAGGTAATAAGGCATTATACGTTGAACATCTGTAGCAAAGTGGTAACAATTCTTCGGGATCTCGATATGGATAAGCTTTGGCAATTAAATACCAAGTTTCAATCTGTGTGTAATCAAATTATATTATTACATTTACAATTCTTTTTTGGTACAAAAACTATAATAATTTATTATAATAAAATGTATTATATTAATATAATATTATTATTATAGTATAATAATAATATTACAAAAGTACCTGTGCCAAATATTTGTCCGGCACCTTCAAGTTCTTAACTCGATCCAACAATTGCATTACCAGTTTATTCGCCCCCAATGTTCTAGCTTGTTTAATAAGTGCATATATAATAGAAAATTCAGAAACTCCGAGTATCTGAGTATTCTGAACCTTAGTTAATAAGAATCGTGACATATTAAAAATTGCTTCTGGCATCACAGTGAAAAATGGCTCTTCCTAAAAAAAGAAAACAAAAATGAAGATAAATAAGAACAATTTAGATGATTTTTTATAAAAGTTATATGCAATTATTTACCAGATATTTGTATATATCATAATAAGCGTAATAAATATCTGCTTTGTTCAAGTGGGCTAAAAATAAAGTCTTTCTTTCATCGTCACTTTTGTTCAATTCGAGGCACAACTGCGATAATAACCAGTGCAAATAGGATGCGTCACGAAACCTCTTTTCAGTAATTGCGTTCATAGCCAAAGTTGTGAGTACAACTATCGATTCCTCGGGTTGGCCAGCCATTTGAAATGCTATATAAATAGAAAAAATACTTTATAATATTTTGAGGCAGAAAAATGACTTATTTTTCATATTTACTTAAACAAACAAAATTATTGTAATATAATGTAGCTAAATGAATTGACCTTTATGAGCTTCAGAAAATCGTCCAGTTTCAGCCAACCATCGTGCATATGGACCATAAATGCGTGATTTCAATTTGGGATTTCTTTCAGCAAGTTCAAAAGCTTCCGGCCAGGCTTGCGCGTTCACCAAAACATCGGCCACGTCTGGATCGTCACCAAGTCGACTGAATATCTCTGCAGCGCCATGCATAGCACCCAATTGGCGCAATTTCTTTGCAATCATCGTAAGATTTTCACGATCGGCTTTGTCCAATTGCCGACCGACTTTAATCAACATGTCGATCCAACCATACTCGGCCACAATTTTCACCGCTCGTTGCACATCGCCGGCAGACAAAAACATTTCCGCCGCTGCTCGAGGTTCGCCTAAACTTTTCGCCCATTCGGCACGTCGACGTAAAAGTACAGTACGATCCTACAATATTTCATTCATTTATATTATTTTTGACTTCAGAATGTTTAATAACGTAGTTATTATTATTTTTAATATTAATAACCTGATTATTGCCACTGACGATAAATTCTTGAGCTATATCAAACATACGCAAATCTGAATACATATCCAGTGCAAAGTTTTGTAAGCCTGCCTTTTGATACAACTTTGCGGCATCGCGAAATTTGCCCATAGCCGCAGCGGCTGCCGCCATACAAGCCTCCTTTCCCCATTCGCCCGATTTCATTTTATCCTCAATCTCCGATGCTACTTCGATGAATCGCAACTTTTTGGTCCTCGCAAAAGCGGAACTTGCAATGCCAAATTCCAGACGATCTAAAGCCGCTACTCCTAATGCAAACCAGTCAGATTCCGCTACCCCGAGACACGCTATTTGATATGCCTCGGCAAACATTTCGTTTTCCATATATTGATACATAGACGTCGATAACGGAATCTATAAATTGCATTATGTTAAAATAAATCTGTATTAGTAATAAAATGTTTATTTTTATATATATATACGTCATACATGAACAAGTAGTTCAGGCTAAACATAAGAAAAGCTACTCTGTTATATAATTTTGTGATTATTGATTGAAATATAAGTTGTACAAGATTTATAATAAGTAGTGAATAATTAATCAATGAGCGAATAATGTATGAGTTACAATACACAGTTAACTTGCACTTTAAGTCGATCAATAGAAATTTACCTCAAGCGTACTAATAACATCTCCATTCAGACAATACAATTTGGAGCCGTTGTGGCCAACGACAAAACCGCTGAATTTTTGTCGCAGTTCACTGAAATTTGCGACTTTAATGACAAGATAATCTGGTCCGGAAAAGCAAAGCATGTCTTCAAAGGCAGAATTGAAAGCTACGCTTGAAACATTCTATAAACAAATTTAATAATTGTAAATGTTATTAAGTTATAACTGTTCATTTATTTGCAAACAAGAAAAAAATAAAAAGTTAAATAAAATTCACCTGATAATCGTACAGTTTTTGCTTATTTTTCATATCAAAAACCGACAAAACGCCGGTTTCACTAATAACTGCTATCTTTTCTTTGAAAGAGCTTACATCCAAACATCTTATAGCTCCTTCAACTTTAGCCAACTGTACTGGGAATGGATTGTCCAAATAAATTTCACATACATGGCCAGATTGTAAACCTGCGAAAATTGCGATATTAGAAGAGTTATGAATTAAACTATGAAATATATATATCAGTTTTTTTTCATCGACTAAGTTTTACCAGCAACCAAACATTCACTTCCAATAGGTCCTCCGACAACCTTAATGTAAGTTATTGGAGCATCTAACAGCCATTCCCTTTCAATAACTCCAGCGAAAGTTAAGCTTTGCAGTCTCTTATCCAAACATAATATAAGATGATTCGTAGTAACAACCAAAAGATTGCAATCCAACACTTGCACCAACTTATCTCGTATTCTGTAATGCATGCTTTCACCGTTTCCTGATGGCTCGTAAATGATTACACGTTCTGGCAGCTGAACAGCTAAACGATCTCGATAAACAGCTATTTTACAAACCTAAAATAATAAATTGATAATAAAAAACATATAGTTTAATTATATTTTATATTTATATTATATAAATAGTTTTATTAAAAGTTTCACAATTTATGGACACTTACAAGGTCTTTACACTTGATGCGAACTTTTTGATTGGTCACCAAATGCTGAATTATAACATCAGTCATGTTCTCTCGATATGCGTATCGATCTTTGTACAAACCGTGAACAATACTTTTCGATAACTCCATATAGGAAATCGTACCGTCTTGACAGCCAATTGCCTATTTCAGTTAAAATGTTCCTCTAATTATCATTGACAATTAATATTCAAGACACAATTATTGTACATTAACTTGTTTTTCTATTCATGAAATAAGACTAATAAACACAAAGCTATTTCATTGTATTCATGAAAAGAATATAAGAAAAGTCTTACAAATATAAGACTTAGTATAAAACTTGAACTTTGTTCAGGGTCAATTTTACAATGTTTTCCAATTCTTTTTTACTTTTATATTGAATTCTTATGAACAGAGATTTATATATGTTGATATTGTGTGAATTTAAATATATTTGTTTGTTAATTAAGAAAATGTAAATTTGTCAATTAAACAAAAAACTGATAAATAATAATAAGAATATAATATTTACAACGTGAGAAGATGAAGGATGAACCGCGCAACTCCAAACCCATGAAGAATGGGAAACACCGACACTTGTTAACTGTATTCCATCATGCGACAAAAGTACACACTGCTTATTACTACCAACAACGAAGATGAATTGACCTTCTGGGAAGTAACAAACTTTTAATGGAATAAAATTTAACGTTCTCTCCCGACCGATCGGAGTGCCCAAGTTGGAATAAAACGACAGAGCACCACTCCATTCCGCAATACACAACACGTCCGATGAATCTTCTCTAAAATTCAATACATGAATAATTAACACTTCAACTTGTTTGTTATTTTTGTGTAATGCTTTATTTTATAATTTTAATGCATCATTTATTTACATTTGTTTAAATAAAATAATACAAACTTTAATGTACTCCAGGATAAACTCCAAATGGGTGTTCCACTCGATCGATCGATTCTAATTTTTTCATCGGCATTCTTGAAGAAAATATGGAATCAATGAATTATTAAGAATAATTTAGTTTAAGTTTAGATTATAACAAAATTAACTACTTTATATCGAATGGAAACGGATCCATTGGCCATTCCAAGGGCCATATATTGGCCATCCTTACTCCAGGAACAGCAGTTCACACGACCACCAACTTTGTGCTTTTGAACAGCTTTCTGTTCCGATGACCACAGCGCAATGTCAGATATTGCACAGCTCAGAAGTTGATGCGACACTGGGTTGAATTGCATTGCTTGCACTGCATCGCTGTGTCTGAAAATTAATACAATTTGTCTTTTTATACGATCCAATTATTACTTTTATTCTAAACAAAATAAAGCTTACGAGTATTTCAAAATTCCTTCCAACTTTGTGGTCCATATTATGACTGTTTTATCCGCTCCTCCCGAAGCAAACTTTTTCCCATCTTTACAATAACATACACAATAAACTGTGTCTTTATGACCTATACATTTAAACAATCAATTTTATTATAAAAAATATACATTTGTATTAATCATTGAACAAATTATCAAATTGATGCATTACATATTTGTTAGTGCATTATATTTGTTATAATAACATATTATAATAATATTTGTTAATACGAAATTAGAAATTAATATTACATATTACATTGATCAACTTTATATTTCAGAACAAAACAATATTATAACTAATAATTATGTTATATAATTGCGAAGCAAAATTAAAGTTTGGATTCTACTTTTATCAAATATAATATAAAAATATAATTAAAAATATAATTTTAAAAAATCTAAAATATATATAATGATGCTTGACCTTTTAAAGGTTGAATTAAGGCGCCCTTATTAGTTTCATAAACAAGCACCTGTTGTCCTGCGGCGACAATTAATTGGGTGCCATTTGGATTGAAGCACAAATCGTATATACTAGAAAAAATTAAGAGAATGAAATTGCGAAAATAAAAAATTGAAATTTGTATAAAAATGTTTCAAAATTAAATATTTTTTGTTAAAAAAGTCATATGAAAGCATCAATATACAAATTCGCAAAACGCACCACTGCTCCGATTGAACCTTGTCAATCCAAGTTGTCAAAGTCCTCATTCTGACACTTCCATTCGCTTGTTAATTTAAATTAAATCAAACAATGCTTTGATCAGCCTATTTCACTTTTCCGAAAAATCAAGCCAAAAAAAAGCTTTTGATGCAATTTTGTCATATTTCTTCACTTTATTGTTTTTGTTTACAGCCGTTTACGGTTGTCATGGCAATTTTCCAGCGCCGCTTATTCACTTCGACATTTGACCTTCTCTGTAGGCGTCTTTACATTGACTTTAGTTGTATTTCAGAAATGAGCGCGAAATTTAAAATTCGAATATATACATTCCTTTTTTAATATTATAATATTAACTAATCATTAATCTTACATTTTTATATTTTTCATGAATTTTATATTTTTTCATGAAATTATCTGAAGCACGGGTATACGCATAGATTGAGTGGTAAAACATTACTGAAATAAATTCACACAAAATACAAAACTAACAAGATGTTATATTAATAAGTCAATAGTACAAACATACTTTTACAATACATAATTTGGCAGACTATTTGCATATTTACAATTATGTACATGTCTTTGAATTAAATAATAACCAAACACAACACAACTTAGTCCTTTTTTTGTTTATGATTAACCATTTCTCGAAATTGTCCCATGATAAGATTCTCTCGCTTCTGTCGTTCTTCTCTGCTGAACATTGCCAGAGCTCGTTTCTCATCCGCAGAATAAATTTGATTTTCTTTACGTATTCGCACAGCTTCCATGCGTCGATGTCTATAAATACAAAAACAATATGAATAAACCAACTGCAAAATTATACTATTTCACAATACTATACTTCAATTGCAATAAATAATGAAATAATTGAAACTTTTTTATTAAACGTTTTAAATTTATAAAATCTCACCTGCTTCCACTCATAACATATCCAACCGATTCATAAGCAGCGATTTCCTCAGAAGTCAGGCCAATTTCTCCTCTTCGGGGAATTCGTTTACCCTCGGCAACGTAGGCTGCCATTGCCGCACCTTCTCCCGGTAACAAAGCCTTGCCAAAATCTTTGGCAGATAATGCAACTTGCTGCTTCGGAACTGGTCCTACAACTTCCTCGCCACTGTCCTCCGAACTCGAACCTTTTCTTATTCGCTTTGGCTCGCAAACTTTTGTCTTCTCCACCCATTCGTATTTCTCGTCTTCCGACGAATCGTCAGAACTACTGCTCGAATGCTTACGCTTCTTTTTCTTACTTTTCTTCTCCTTCTTTCGCTTTTCGCTCTTTTCCTTCTTCAATTTCTTACTCTTCTATAAATAAATTAAGTATGCAAATTATATTTAAATTAAGTTTATTATAATTCTATAAATATTTTGGACGCTTCATTTTATATTGTATTGTACCTCGTCCCTTATTATATCTTTAATTTTGAACTTTACCTTCTTCTTCTCTTTCTTCTTCCGTTTCTTCTCTTTTTCGACTGGAGCGTCTTGATGTTTCTTACTCATCAAATGTTTTTCATCGTCTGAACTGAAAAGTCCAAAATTTACATTGTAAGAAAATAATTTCAACGTCAATTTTAATAATATATTTGATATTATTTATCACATGAAAAAAGAGATTTATTTCCATTGATTCTGTTTCTTTTAATTAATAAAAATAACTTGACATAAATATGTGAGGTTATGTTTATGCTGGCAGAAAAATACAAATTACTTACTCCTCAATTCTCGTTGGTGACTTTTCCCAAACATTGTGTACTCCTCGAAGTCCAATTTCTTCTCTCTTTAACCTTCGCGAGTCCATAGTTTATTTATAAATAATACAATGATCTTTTAATTGTAAAGTCGAACTCCAAAATGTTATTTTGTCATGCTCCGAAATGTTGAAGCACGTCTACTCAAACTTGCTTGGTCTTAAGGTCGTACACTCGTATTGACAGACTAAACAAACAATATTTTCTTTCTTGTTTTTCTTACGAGATCCTTTTATGTGTATATTGTTAAATGTAAACCAATGTAAGTAAACTGCAGTAATGCAGTTTTACCCTATGATGTAAAATTTACAAAGACTCGAAAAATGGAGCAACATCAACTTAAACTTCAGCGCCACCAAACATCAAAGTGTTTTAACTTAAAAATGTTTAACTTTTTATTTTTTAAATGAAAAACAAATATTATTACAAAATGTAAATTTAATTTTAAATACAATATTTCAAAATTCATTATCAAATTCGTTTTTATTTGAATTGTTATTTGTTAATATTTCAAAAAGCCCGCCAGTTAGTTCACATGGTGTTTAAACGGTTGCAGATGGCAGCACCGCTCGCGTCACTTTGAGAAGCATTTAAATTCAAAATACTTGCACAGTTTAACGGTCTCTTATCTTTTACTGCAGTCTGCAGCGTCAGAATCCGTTGATTGACGCTTTTCTTTTCTTGCGATCGAAGTAGTTTTTAATTAAATGCACCCAAGTTGACACATTTGATCAAAGTAAACAAGAACAAACGCATGTTTTTATCATATTGCTTCGTAATCATGATTAGTGAACCTTAATGTGCCATTGCGACGACAAAGTATTACAGATCTCAACACGTTTCCGTTACTGTAAGTTATAGTAAGACATATCACCACCAAATTTTCAAACCTAAACATATATCTAATTTTAATTTTTTTTTGCTAAAATAATATTTCAAAATTATTTCGCTTGTTTTGTTTATAAAAAAACCCACAATTGTTGATTAATTATATGTTGTGTTTTAAATAATTGATATGAAAGATTCAACTTTGAATTGTATGAGTTTCAAATTACAATAATAGGAACATTTTCAAAATGTCATTTGTCAATTTTTCTTTTTGTAATTATACAAACTGAATATTCTTTTCTTTCATTTAAAAGGTGACTTTTACTTGTTTTAAGTTTGAATTTTTGGAAAAGTAAACATTGATCATTTTTTGGTTTTAAGAAGAACCGGTATAAAGTAATTTGATCGTACGTTTCATGTTTCGGAGCAAATAATTCTGGACCGAAACTGTAATTTATTGAATCTCAAATTGCAGTAAATTCGAAAAAAGATATACTTTGTCGATATTTACTGTGAAGTTTGTAGTTTGATTATAATTTTGACTGCAACAAATCGGATAAAAATAAATGATTATTGACATAAAATGTTCAGGATTTACGTTATTTGTGTTATGACATAATTTTTAAAACATTATTAAATGTTTAAAAATGATGTAAAAATGATTTATTATTATATAATATAAAATGCGTGTATTTTTATATTCCTTTTATATTTTATAAAAAAAAGAAGACAAGTGAATGCCGATGTTTTAATAATTAAAATATAAAATAATGTTCAATTTTAATTTTTAAGTTATTCAATTAAATTAATTGTTTTAGCTGATCGTAGTACCCAAGTTATCTAAAAATGAATGCAAAAAGCCAATTAGCCAAAGTTAAAAAATTACCAACACGAGCATCTCCGAGAATAGCCAGTCGACACAATGGAATAAATAACGTAGAAATAAATCAAACGAGCATCAGAGTAATAGTTCGGGTTCGTCCTCCAAATCAGCGCGAAACTCAGGTAAAAGTCATGCAACTTTAAATCAAGCTAAATCAATCAGTGCTCCATTTCCAGCGTATAAATAACAGATGTATATTCGTAATAAATACTTGATTTCAATTTATTTCTTGCAGGAGAATTATCGAACAGTTGTTAAAGTATGTGACTCGCAAATGTTAGTTTTCGATCCGAAGGAAGAAGAAGATCCCTTTTTCTATCGTGGCGTCGTTCAAAAAGGCCGTGACATTTTGAAGAAGCAAAACAAGAATCTCGAATTTTTGTTCAATCGAGTGTTCGATGGCGAAAGTACGAACAGCGATGTGTTTGAGGGAAGTACGCGGGATTTAATAAGCAGTCTTTTAGAGGGCTACAATTGTTCGGTGTTTGCGTACGGTGCAACCGGTGCCGGTAAAACTCACACAATGCTTGGAAAGGAAAATGATCCTGGCATAACTTATCGTACAGTTGCCGAACTGTTTTCGCAAATTGAACAAATGAAGGAAGAAAAAGATTTCAATCTTGGTGTGACTTATTTGGAAATTTACAATGAAAATGTGCAAGATTTGTTGGAAAAAAAGGGCCCGTTGTTTTTACGAGAAGACGGACAGAGAGGCGTTGTAATAACGGGATTAAAAGTCATCACTATCAACAATGCGGATGAATTGCTCAGTTTGTTAACTCGGGGAAATAAAAATCGCACGCAGTTTCCAACTGATGCAAACGGTGAAAGCAGTCGAAGTCATGCCGTTTTTCAGGTAAATTATTGTACAATGTAATGTAAAAGTTAAGTTAATTATAAATGAAATAATGTAAAAGTTAAGTTAATTATAAATTAAATAATGTAAAAGTTATTAATAAAATATTATAACAATTTTAGGTGTACATAAGTATGAAAAGTAAATTGAGCGGCCAGGTGAAAAGAATGAAGCTTTCAATGATCGATTTGGCTGGATCTGAAAGAGCATCAGTGACCGGATGCAAAGGCGATCGATTGAAGGAAGGTGCAAATATCAACAGAAGTTTATTAGCTCTTGGAAACTGTATAAATAATCTTGCCGACGGTATTAAGCACATTCCATATCGCGATTCAAAGCTAACGAGATTATTGAAAGACTCACTGGGTGGCAATTGTCAGACGGTAATGATCGCGAATGTCAGTCCGTCGAGCTTATGCTACGAGGATACTTACAACACTTTGCGCTATGCAAATCGAGCGAAGAAAATCAAGACGACGGCTAAGAAGAATATTGTTAATTGCAATCTTACGACGAGCGATTATGTAAGATTATTAGAGGAATGCCGACGGGAGAACGTCAATTTGAAACGTAAACTTCAAGAGTATGAAAATGGCGGAGCCCCGAAAGCTGCGAGTGCGTCTGTGTCTGCTGCTGCCAATGCTGCGGTCGCTACTCTCAACAAAGAAACTCTTATGAAATCACAAGCGGCAACTTTTTTGAAAAAATTGCAAGACTTGTGGGATAAAAAGAAAGCGCTGAATGAAAAAGTTCTTTCTTTGGAAAGTGCCGACAAAATCTTGTGTTGCAGGTTTGTGTCTTGTCTCAAAGACCGATAAAAACTAATTACATTGCAGGATTATTTAACAACTAAAATGTTTGAACATTATTAACATGTTTAAGTTTTGATAAATGATTATTAAAAGTTTGACTTTGCATTAAAGTACTTTATATATTTATTCAATGGATTAATTTTATTTACAAGTCTATTTTATATTATCTAAAATACGATTACTTTTGTTTAATTAATGCAAATTTAAATACAATAATAAAAATGAGTTATGTATTTTAGGAACTAATATTTCTTAAACTGTAAAGAAAGACAAAGTTCTGTAGAATATGTAATAATGATACATGGATTAACTTTTGTTACAGAATATATGCCAAAAATTCTGCTGACGAACGTCTTTGTCATCTGACGTCTGTCTTGGAGCCAGTATCATCGGACGAACACAATTCCAGCGGCAAAAAGCGTGTGAAAAAGTCAATGATGCACTTTGAAGGCCAAAGAGAACGAATTTGCACGGAAATTAAAGCCGTTTGGTCCGAACTTCAAAAAGTCGAACAAGAAATGCAAAATGTTATTAAAAATATTAGGGAAAAGAATGTGGAGAACCTTTTGCGAACAGACATTGAACTGTTTAATGCGAAACTTGAGGCTGTACGTTCACAGTTACAATATGACCATGCAAAAAAGATATGCAGTCTTTTACAATGCGAACATTCTTCTAACGATAATATAATTAAAACTATGAGCTCGTTGTTACTTAACTACCATAATTTGCTCAATTCGAATGGAAGCTTAACGACCGAAATGAAAGACGAATTTCGACAAACGATTAAAAAACTTGAAGGTGTTCGTGGAATCAAATGGTACTTAGTTTATTTAGTTAATACTTTAATGTGTGTAAATGACCTTAATTTGCCGAAAAAATAATTAATGATTATTTTTATTTGCAGGTCCGATGAAGCTTCGATAAGAAAAGAGGAAGATTTCTATAGCATGATTGTTCTTGATATCCACAAGTTGAATAATTCACTAACGTCAAGTCCTCCGATATTTAATTGTGATATCAGCGAAAAGGAAGATGACTCCGTGG
Source organism: Gryon sp. ZL-2020 (assembly GCA_022817425.1). Taxonomy (NCBI): domain Eukaryota; kingdom Metazoa; phylum Arthropoda; class Insecta; order Hymenoptera; family Scelionidae; genus Gryon; species Gryon sp. ZL-2020. Next base: position 2,055 of record JABFPJ010001538.1, on the reverse strand, counting down.
ATGCAGAAATGGCATCTTCAGATAGTTTAAATGACACTTACAGTATTGATCAAAGTAGAAATGTTAAGAAACGCGCTTTAGTCGATAAAAATTCCTTTGACAAAGATGTCAGTGCTGCAAAACAACCGAAAATGGTATACACGTATTTAAATATAATTTGTTGAATAAAACTATATAATAAGAAAATTTCTCATATGAAATATTTTTTTATAGGCTGCGCCTCCTGTTGCCGTAAAGAATCTGTTATCAGGGAAAGAAAATAGTAAAACTGTAACGAAGAAGATGAGTGTGAAGCATTTGCAAATTTTGGAAAAAATCAAAGCAGACAGAATGAAGAAATTGCAGTCCAACAATGACACAATGAGCAAATTGTCTGGAAGAACTGCGGCAAAAGCAATACAACTGAGTCATAAATTCGCAAAGTAGGGATCGTAACATTTACCAGATAATAGAAATTAGACACACAATAAGAATTAGAACTTCATCATTTTTTTATTTACAACTGTGTAAAAGTCTAGTTCATAATTTTTTCCGTTTATTTCAATTGTAGTGCTTTTATTTTTAATTTAAATACATATAATATTATTTATAGAAATAACATGGAAAAATAGGATGCAAGTTATTAAAAAGAAAACAAACTTTTGTAGAATTTTAATAAAAATGTACATTTATTAACTTTTTATGATTATTAACAAATAATGCATCTTTATTCATTGATTTCATACTTTTTATTAACCTGGAACAATAATCTTAAATAACTTTAATTTAATACAAAATTATATCAAATTATACATTTTATTATTACGTATTATAATATAGTATATTTTGTACTGAGGGAGATAAGTTTACAGAAATAAGCGAAGTATACACCCGAGGCGAAGTCAAGGGATGTAATCGCCAAGGAAAAAGAATTTCCGTTTATTTTCCATGGTGCAAACGATACTTTTCGCACTTGAAAATGTTTGGAAAAAGCCTTTTTCCATATTTGTGCGAAAACGACTATTTTCGGACTTGTGTGAAAAAAGCCTTTTTCTACTACATTTTTGCGTGTGAAAAGCACTGTTCTTCACTCGTATTTCAGCTTGCAGCTAACTTCACTCGTCAAGAAATGTACTATTTTGTTACAAGGAAGCCGAAAATGCAGTTTTTAAAAAACGCACCGGTTCTAAAAACTGCACTTTCGGCCCCGCATGACAAAAATAAAATCAGTATTATATTAAGATAATTTTAACTTTTTCTGTTCGTTATCGTTTGTTTTTAAACTTTCTTCCAAGCTCGCCTGTAAAGAATACGTATTATTTTTCATTTCAAACATACAATTACAATGTGGTATCAATTGGTATAACTTAAATTTGTACTTACATAATTTTCAAGAGCCGCGACAACGTCTTTTTCAATAGCATCAATTTTATTCGAAGAAGATTCCCGCGCACTCATGACTGTTGGTAAAATTGATCTCGATCGATCGAATAACGCTGCAAAAGATTGAAGTAAAAATGCCAAAAAAGCCAAAGACGCTAAAACACTGATTGGATCAAACGCACTGAAAACAATTAATTTAATTAATTAATTTTTATATAAATACATCACATTTTGTTTCCTATACAATACATTTGTATTTCTTTGATCATTTACAGATAAACTTACGGATAATAAGCAGGACTTGACGGTGTCCCGAAATTATAATAACTCCTCGCTTGAATCGAATTTTGTGCACCCAATTCTGAATTGTAATTGCTGACTAAACGACACAGAAGAAAATCATTGCATGTTGGATAATTGATCAATGCCATTTTTAAAGTTTTATCGTAGCATTATATATATTATATTAAATAATTGTTAGATTTATTTAATTATGATACTTGTCGTATGTAATGTTTTATCGCACTTAAACGAACGTAACATGATCTATAGAAGAATGAAATTGGACTATTCGTTGTTGTTGTATTTGCAGATTTTTTATGCCTGCAAATCATCGCGTGTATGTAAATTATTATATTTGCGCTCCACTTGAATAAAAAATTGAAGGGACAATTTTTCAGTGATTACTGCGTG
>JABFPJ010001537.1:0-24827 GCA_022817425.1 Gryon sp. ZL-2020 | reverse complement strand
TACTAATAATGTTCTAGATATAAAAAGGTTATTTTATTATCCAACACTGGACCAACATTCCACGAGTATAAAAAATTATGTTTAATATAGAAAATTTTAAATACTGAGTCAACACTGGCAATAAGTTGCGTTCATAATACTATCAGTTCTATTTCTCTAACAAATATAAAATATGTTCTTTGTCATCCAGCACTGGGTCAGTATTTCCAACGTATTATGCATAATGAATAACAGATTTGCCTCCAATTACTGGTCCAGTACTGAAAATATACTGTCTTTAAAATAGAGTTAATACTAATAATGTTCTAGATATAAAAAGGTTATTTTATTATCCAACACTGGACCAACATTCCACGAGTATAAAAAATTATGTTTAATATAGAAAATGTTAAATACTGAGTCAACACTGGCAATAAGTTACTTTCATAATACTATCAGTTCTATTTCTCTAACAAATATAAAATATGTTCTTTGTCATCCAGCACTGGGTCAGTATTTCCAACGTATTATGCATAATGAATAATAGATTTTCCTCCAAATACTGGTCCAGTACTGAAAATATGCTGTCTTTAAAATAGAGTTAATACTAATAATGTTCTAGATATAAAAAGGTTATTTTATTATCCAACACTGGACCAACATTCCACGAGTATAAAAAATTATGTTTACTATATACAATTTTAAATACGGAGTCAACACTGGCAATAAGTTGCTTTCATAATACTATCAATTCTATTTCTCTAACAAATATAAAATATGTTCTTTGTCATCCAGCACTGGGTCAGTATTTCTAACGTATTATGAACAATGAATAATAGATTTGCCTCTAAATACTGGTCCAGTACTGAAAATATACTGTCTTCAACGTAGAATTAATACTAATAATGTTATAGATATGCAAAAATTATTTTATTATCCAACACTGGACCAACATTCCACGAGTATAAAAAATTATGTTTAATATATGAAATTTTAAATACTGAGTCAACACTGGCAATAAGTTGCATTCCCAAATCCGCCAATTATGCTATTCTAATAAATATAAAATATTTTCTTTGTCATCCAGCACTAAGCAGTATTTAAAACATATTATGAATAATATTTAGTAGATTTGCTTTAAAATAATCGTCCAAAATCGAAATTGTATTTTGCCAGTAATATATATTATATCTAATAAATTTGTTTTTCAGTACTACGCCAACGACGAAATTAAGTTGCCTTCAAAACTCCATCAATTTTTTTTGCATAATGTATATTAAAATGAAATTCATTGTTGTCCAGCACTGTGCCAATGTGTTGGAAGTATTGCAAATTATGACTAATCGAGTTGTTTTTAAATACTCAACCAATATTGGCAATATGTTGAATTTAAAATTACATTAATGCAACTGTTTGTATGGATATGGAATGTAATATTCGTTAAGCTGTATTATATCAGTATTTATCCAATACTATTAAAATGTATATCATAACTTTACATTCCAATACTGTGCCAATGTTAAATGTAAGTTGTATTTAGAATTGAAACAATAATAATATTGTAATGGCTGACAAAATAAATATTAGTTAATCAGCATAAGACCAACACTTAACCAGTACTAAATATTAAATACAATATTGTTGTCTTTTATTACTGAACTAGTATTGGAAAAGTATTGGCATTATAATAATTTCAATGTTGTCTAAATGACCGTTCACAACTGGTAACTATAGTTATATCTACAACTGCCAGTACTGGACCAGTCTTTCTGGCCATACTACGGCTGTCAATACTGGGTCAACATTGAACCGTTGGTCAGCTACGGCAATTTCTTTCTGGGTAGATAATCAATTTAATTAACTACGTTTTTCAGTGTAAAAGACAAAAATATGTGAAATTTGTCAAGTAGATATTTTGTCGTCTCTGATAACGTTCAGAGCATCTTGCGACAACCTTTTCTTTATCATTGAAAAGCAAAGTGACCTTCTTGCCCGCCCTCTTGGCCATTTTTCTTCGCATCCTCGAGAGGGTCTTTTCTTGATAATGTCCTGCAGAATGGCCAAGCGAGCGCGACCAAACCTTCGCGAGAAGCTGCGGGAGATTTACATTATGTATATGGGCCTTAGAATTATCTCTGGGATTTTTCAGCTGCTTGCGAGTAATCACCCCGAGGCTTTTTCTTTATTTTATCGTCCGTTTGGTTATTTACTTCTAACACCCGGTATATGCTTTGCCAATTCCCCCGGACAAGTCTATTCTTTTCGGGGGTTAACGCGGATAAACGAACTAGTCAAACGTTTTGTGTATTTTTATTGTCGGCTAACATATTGCGGGTAATGGAAACAATAATGTGTTTTTCGAAAATGAAATACCAAAATGAAAGTGGCTTCTGCAATTTTAATGCGTATTTATGCGAATTTGTTTTTGTCATTTTTGCGTATTTTTGCTATTTCAGTTTGCACTTATTATTGATCATTTTTATAAGTGGATAGCCTAAGTTTTTTTTAAGTTTTGCTGTAATTACGAAACGATTGTTTTTATTGCTTCGAAAATTAGTTTTTTGCTTTTTATTTTAAACGTTTTGCTTTTATGACTTTTAAATTGGTTATTTTGTCATTTACATTGCGTTTCTTAAAATTCTTCAATATTTTCAATTGTTTAAACTTAATTTTAGTTTATTTAATATTCTGACAAGAGTCACGCAAAATGTGCCATAGGTTAGTAACAATAAACAACAATATTACACTTAATTACATCGACGAAATTGCAATTATTATTTCGTAATAGAAATTAAACGAAAATTTACTATAATAGGTCTGATGTGATATTTCATTGCAAATTCAGAACGGTATGTGTATGTTTAATTACGTAATAAACTTAATTCAAATAATAATCTGAGCATCTGTATATATGTTTTGAACATATTATATAAAAGTTATTGTAATGATTCTTTATCATATGTACACTTTATTTAAATGTATTAAAAGTTATACTCAGAAAATTAATCTATAGAATACTATTTTAATATATTGTATATAGTAAACTAGAGAAAAGTTTATTCAAATTATTACAATACATGCAATGTTGTAATATTTACAGTAAAAAAATTATAATAATACGAATCCCTCATAAAAAGGATCATATATTGTTCATATATTGTCAGTATATTAATAATAAAATTGATAATCTATGGTCAATATATGGTCAATGTATAGTCAATATATGATTAATATGTGATTAATATATTATCAATATATAATCAATATATGATTTCTTGAAAAATATATCGTTAATATACGTTTTATATATGGACAATACATGATCCTTTTTTGCTCGAGTTGTTTAACTTATCGTTTTTTACTCTATCGTACAGTAACTTTTGATAGAATAATTTTTCATTTCTTTCTTCTTGTTAGAATTTTATTCTTCATTATTTGTAATAACTTCTCGTTTTTGCTTAACTCCATCAGTTCTTATTAAACCAAATTAGACACAAATGTAGAAAAAAGCCAAAATTAATTTGCTCACTCTCCTGTTCTTTCGTTTATCTACTTCCTTTGATTTATTAATTACGTGATGTAACTTTTACGTCGTTTCTTTTTTTTCTTTCTTTCTTTCTCATCATCCGGATCGAATACGTCGGGGTTTCAACTCAACTTCAATCTCAATGCTAGATTGTTATAAATTGAGGTTATTCATTACAGTGTGATATGACACTGAAATCATGCAGAACGAATGCAAAATTTCGAACAAATAAAACAGGAGCATCAGAAGGCAAAATGTAGTAGATTCACGTCAATCGATTTTCATGACTTTTTGCTTTTATGAGAAAATACATTAGTCTGACATTTCCGAATTTACATCACAAACAACGAACTCTATTCTTAACTATATAATATCAATTCTGCAAAAAGACAAAAAAATTGGAATATATGTTGTCGAATTTTAATACAAACTTCCGTATGCGAAATTGCCAGATTTAACGTACGGCCCAGAATAGGATTGATATTGGTAACACATTCTGCCAGTAGACCAGTACTGTGCCAGTCTTGAACCAGTTGTTCGTTTCCCATTGGGTTTATATTTGAAAATACACATGATTTGTAGATTGATAAAATTTAATTTGGTTCTCCAATAATAAAAGATCAATAATACAAATGGTAAATACAGTGTGAAATTAATATAAACTTGTTTTTCATGAAATTTGATTATTCGTTTCACTTTTCATTTATTTATAGTTTTATAATACTGTGAAATATAATAATTAATAAAAGTTATCGTCGAGATTGAATATTCACTTAAAAATTGTTCTTTTATTATTTAATACAAAATAATAATTCTATTCATTATTTTCACTTTTTTTCTGTTCATTATAATATTTTAAGCTGAATGTTTAAATACTTTAAGTAAGCTTAATTAACAGATTACTTTTCGCCTAAATCTTTTCAAGTAGTTCTTTTTATGCGCTCTTATTTTTCGTGTTTAAATAATTTAATTCATAAACAAACAGTTTTTATGAAAAATTGACGGACATAAATCCACTGATTAATAGAACAAATGGCGTGCAACTCACTCACTATGAAACTTTAGTACCCACTTCAAACGACTTTATTTATCGACCTAAATAATTTTGTTTTGCCATCATAAGACGATTTCACAGTGACTTCTTACTTATAATATTTATCATTTGTACCCAATTTTCTGATTATTGAAAGTTGAATTAAAAGACTCTTATAAATAATATTATATTTAATACTAATAATTAAACAAATTTACTTTTTTCCATCCGAAAACGCGTTATACACTCACAGACGAAAAAATATTGAAAAATATACATGAAAATATATTTTTGACGCTAAAAATATATTTTGGATATATTTTGTATATAAATTTCAATAATATAATTATATAAAAAAAAAAAAAAAATATATATAACCTAAACTGCTATTTTTAGGTTAGTCAAACGTCCCACCTTAAAATAATTAAAATAAAGTATAAAGACAGTGATTTTATCAACTGTGAATTTATTATCAAGAAAATCTGTTTCATTAGAAAAGAAGAAAGAAAAGACGAAAATGAGAGAGATTTTGAAAAAAAGCACCCTTTTTCTACAATACGACACCTAATTAATCCAGTCTCAGAAGAAACTTGTAATCAGCGTAATAAAATGCATTTCGTCGTATCAAGTTGGAACAACGAAGCGACTCCGTACTTACCATTAGAAGCACACATTTAACCAATTATGTTTCACGCAATTATCGCTCACGCAAAGCTCCATACAATATTTCACGCTGGAGACTTGCCAGTGCGAAAATGTTCATATAATTTCATCTCGCTTTTTATTCCTAAACCCGAGCTCGCAATTACTAATTATTTGCCAAATCTAGACAATAAATGCAAACCCAATGCAATCTGACTTCTCAACGACAAATTAATCGCAAACACACTGAAGCGTGAAAATGGATGTATTTCCTTGACGAAATCTCGACGAATTTCACGATATAATAAATGCCTCTTTAATATCATCATTTTGTTATCGTTTCGTTATCGGGACAACTTTGCAAGACAAAGATATTCTTTCTTTTTCTTTTTTTGCATTTTTATATATGCAGCGACTGTGTCCGTCGTCTGTTCGTTGTTCACGCATTTGCAACAAAACAAGAACAAAGATGGGACTTTTGTGAAACACGATTACGCGGATACATCGTTGCAAGATAAAGGAGATTTTGCATTCGCTCGAGAGAACCGTATACTTTTCGTTGAAATAGTCCAGGCTCCGGGTTTTCGTCTTTTTCTTGTTGCTTTGCCGGATTTCGATTATGCATGCCACCTTTCACTTTCACATCATCCCATTTTTCATTTCATATTACCGAGTCGGCCACGACGCCACCGCGTTAAGCACCGTTTTTTTCATCTTTTCGTTCATCCTTTCTGCTTCTTTTTCGTCTTCTTTCGGCCTTTTTTTGCGCGATGTTCGAGGCGGGAAAAAAGTTTTAATATATCTTGATAGATACATTTTTGAATACGACGAAACCTCGTCGCGCGCGATCTGATACCGTCTGCCCTTTTTCTCGTGAAATTCAATTTCGATAGCAATTCAGTTCCGAGTTTTTGCCCGCGACGATTATTTTTGCGAAATATTGTGACGGACGTCGGATTAGCAAAATTAGTTGGCGCTATGGTGATTGATGGTAATTCCGAATTTTAGTTCGCGTCAGAGGTGTAACTAGTTGACGTTATCATCACTTTATTTAAAGTATAATGCAATTTTGTTCAGAGTACTTTAAAACTTCTTTACTTCTTTTTATCATACTATTGAGAGTCGGACGTGTTTCGTTATTTTGGCCAAGTCATATTGAAATTTAATCAACTTCACTTTATCCAATAACAACATTACATAGTTTCTTTGCAAGTATATTAGAATGTACTTAAATGGTATATGCTTGAAACAAGTATATTTTTTAACTTGAACTAACTCGATATAATACTTAAATTTACAATAAGTATATATTAATGTCAAGCATTTTACAATATACTTGAAGTTAATGTACAATTATTTATAGCTATTTTCATATATTCGAAAGCAATATGATAAGCAAACAGAAAAACTTATGCTTATATATAAAATTTAAACAAATACAAATGAACGTATGAAAATAGCGTTATTTCATTTGATCTTAATTATTTTTGGTTCAAGTATATACAAGTTTAATTAATTAAGAATCAATTAATTTTAGAATTATGAGTGCATTGAAACATAATAATGGATTTTATAAAACCAGAAATATTGTCAAATACATTTGATGCTATTTTCTGCTTCAATCAAGTAAAATCTACTTAATTCAAAGTAGTATTTTTGTAGTGTCTTTTTCTATCGCGGCATTTCTTATAAACTTGATAAACAATTTCATCTTATTATTAAAGTTTTTATTTTATTAACATAAAACTTATTATTATGATAATTTGCGAGAAGTGAATTTAGAAAGATTAAATTTAAATTTGTAAGTTAAAAACTAATTATAATAATTTAGGCATAATTCAACTGAAAAATAATACTTCTTTGCAGTTTAATTTGATACACTTCAATGTTTATAATAAAAATACGAGACTTAGTGTAAACTTGTTAAGTGAAGAGTTAAAAAAGGTTTTAAGGCATAAAGGCATAAGGCATAAAATATTTTGTAAAATAAACGGGTATCTTAGTTGATGCTTAATTTTTGTCGTTAATTTAGCATTGGTGAATTAATGGATGTTCATATAATTAGTTATGAGAAAAAAATACAGCAATTCGCAAATATTTCAAATTTTATATTGCGATTGTTATAGTATATACATTTGATATGTTTAATTGACTATATTATACACTCAAGCAAAAGATCTCTGAATATTTACAAAATAAACTTGCAAATGCGTCCTTTTTAATAATACTTTAAAATCGCCAGCAAACATAAATATTCTACAAATTTTACTTTGAAAAATGGTATCTCATAAAGAAAACAAAATTGAAATCATTTTTACTGTTTCTCAAAACAAAATTTTACGCGTTTTTAGAAATAACGTTGGATTGATTTTTTAGAAATAACCGTTGGATTGAAAATAAAATTGAATATACACTCAACTTCCTCTTATTGCAACACCTAATATTGCAACCGATCTAATGTTATAACAAAAACTGTTTCGATAATGCAACGGATGAAGTGCTAGACAATTTTGACCCGTAATTCAAAATAACTGAGTTAAAATTTTTTGTCACATTAGACATATTTAATTTTTAACTTCTTCTTTCTAACTTCTTCTTCTTTAACATTTAAAGTTTATTATTCCATATAATAAAACATAAAAACTCAAAGATAACGTAGTTTATAATAAAAAGGTAACCTCAATATTAATTTTTCTTAAGTTGACATTACCAAAAATGATCAAATTACATTGTTGGTTGGTATGGTTACAATAATAGATCGCTTTCGGTCATGAATTGTTGCATTATAAGGAAGTCGAGTGTAATCATTTTTCACGTAATACTGTCTTTCGTGTAAAAAATCAATCTTTCTTTTAAAAGAACTGACGTAAAAATGTATTGAATACTAATTAATTTTTTATTATTGTTAGTCGGAGTTTTTATATTCCAATTGAAACATCGTATGTTTTTTCCCACTTTCTCATTATTGTATAAGAATCATAATTACGTCTAATGTAAGGAAGAATGCAATTAATAAACAAGAAATTACAATCTTTCTATCGTCTGGGAAAACTAAAATAATAATACAAAACTGTTATGTATCTAGTTTTTAAGTTACTTCACTGGTTATTCTCTTGAATCACTCAATTTTAGATACATTTTGTTTTATTACTTTCGTTAATTAATTAAAATTTTCACTGAAGAAATATATAATTTTATAATAAAATACTACTTTTTGTAAATTACTACTAAATGTTAAATGTTAAATGAATATAAATATATATTCCGTACTAAAATGTTTGCGATAAAAATTTTTTTATATATATTTTTTGAAATATATATATTTCTTTCTTCAAAAAGTACATAAATAAATGAAACTAGCGACGGAAAAAAGATATATTGAATACTTTGAACTGAAGTCTTAATTTACAATGCCGAATGAGAATTGTGACCAAAGTAGAGAAATAGTTTTCGTAACTCATTGAACTTTACGTATATAAGTTAAACTAAGTTTTGGACCATGATGAATGTGTCTAACATGTGTGCATAAATATCCAGTTTTAGACTGCGTGGTGTCAGCCTGGGGTCCGTGGTCTTCCTGTGATAGCGAGTGCGGTCCCGGCGCTCAAACGAGGTCGAGACTAGTGGAACGAGCCCCGGAGAATGGCGGCAAGCACTGTCCGCAACTGGTTCAACATCGGGGCTGTCAGGGAACTAAGTGTCATAGACGTAATCCAAAGAGCGCTTTGAAAGGTGATTGTCTCTAAGACGTTTATCTCATTATCACATCAAGCCGCAAGTTGTTTTCCGTTTATTCAAATTGAACTATTGACTCGACTGTCGAAATCGAATTAATTTCGGCACGGTAATTGTCACCTTGATACTTCGCGATCAATGCCTATGCTATTCCATTTACCCACTTCACTTCATCTGTATTATTCAATCACTCATCAAGATATGTAAAAGCACGTACTAACTCAAACAATGCTACAGATTCAAATAATTTCCATTCAATTCAGTATAAGAAATTAACAGTTTTAGATGTTAATTCATTTTCTCAGCAGAAACTCAAATTCCAATTTCATGAAAGTTAAACGAATAATTTTTTTAATTTTTATAATGTTAATATAAATGACCCTAGCAACACAAAAAATATATCTTAATATATTTCTATATTAAAAATATATTAGCACTATATTCGCAAAATATTTTTCGTTTATTTTACTAGAATATTCGGTATAAAAAAGTTTCTTTTGACAAACTTATAGATATTTGTGTTCTTAATCTGGAAATTCTGTTTCAATGAAACAGAATTTTCTGTTTAATTGTAAACTGTTTAAATAATTTGTCTTAAATAATTAATTCAAATAAATTCGATTTAATTAAGTTTCTATTAATAAACGTTGATCGATATATTTTTATGAATAAAATATTTAACTCAATATTAAATTTGTGCTGCACAATCAATTCTAAAACGATAAATCATACTTTTTCTTTTAATTTTTTTGCACATTCTATAAATAAGATCCAAGCTGTTATATTATAAAAAAAGCTTCTATGTTGCAGTTTAATTGAATTTGTTCATCTTCTATTATGATTTTCAAATAACTATCTTTAGTTTATGAAAAAAGGAAAGCTTAAAGTTAAAATGTATTTAAAAAAACGTCGGTTGAAGTATAATAACAATTCAGTGCTGCAATCACTTTTTCTTTAATGCCAAATCTTGTTCAATAACAACGTTACTGAACGTGTTAATTTGAATTTTTTAAATTAAGCTCTTTTCTGAAATTGTACTGATATTGTTTAACACCATAAATATTCATCGACCCAACATGAACTATCCACCAAACAAATTTACATTTTAAATTAATTTTCTCAACGTTTTTTTCAACTATAACTTTTTATTGCACTTTATTTGACACTTTTGCATTGCAAGCAACTGTATTCAACATTTACACAATATTTCTCTCAAAGAAACTCAATTTCATAGTATTTACAGTTTGTTATCTTTTCATTTTATACATTTATTACAAACTTAAAACCTTTTTTTTTGTTTTAATAAATAAATAAATTTAATTCTTCAAGAATATATTATTCATTAATATACTATTCATAATAATGAACAAAATTCAACTACGCGAAGCTGAAATGTTGTGGTGCATTGTTTTAATAGAACGTGAAATATTAATGGTCGCTTTTTTTGCACTTTCTTTATTTCTTTCTCTCGTTTCGCGAGGGTTTAAAGGCGAATAAGAATTTTCATTCGCATTCAGGGATTTGTATTGAAAAGACCCAGAGATAAGAACCCGGGCAGAAACAAACGAACGAAACATAAATTAGTCGTAAGCAGAGGTTCTGCAGGGCTTATAACAAACAACAACAACAACAAAAAAAGCCATTGATTTTGTTTACAGAGGTTGCTTTGCTGCTGCCAGCCGAGCTGAGCGAGGCCCGACACGTTAACGACAGCAACGATATCAGACAGAATCTGCGGCTTCAGTACAAAAACGACCTCCAACATGACACCTGGAAAGAGTGAGTCCTCTCTTTAATATCTCTGTATTTCCATCAAACTTTTATGCACTGCTATGTTTTTTTTTAAATCGCATTTTCTCGGATTATTTTAATTAAACTTCAACGAGAGAAATATTTCAAACTTGAAAGTAAGTCGTTTTATGAACACTAAGTTTCATTATTTTAACTAATTCGACGATGGAATTTGTTTAATGTATCAATGCAAGGGTTATTTTATAGATAAAAAAATTTGAATTTGGATTAAGGTTTTAGGAATGAAAATGAAACTTTGCATGACAAGAAAATAAAGAAAAAAAGAGAAATAATTATGTTGTCAGACGAAAGGTATACGTTGAAAAATAATTATGTATTTTAAGCATATGTGTACAATGTTTCAATGAGTGAGGAGCATGGATGAATGATTTAAAAAATACTCGTTTCTTTTGAAATTACAGAGTTATTCTAGCACATTTAAAAAGCTCGCGCAAACTTAACGGTACAGTAGGATTGACTTAATTTGAAAGTCATCAACGGTTCAAAAGCCTGCCTTCGCATAAGCTCGCTCGCGTTAGTCCACTGAGAGTGATATTTTTACATAAGTTTAACTTAACTTGCGAAATGTATGTGTGTGTGTCTCAAATGATAAATTGATAATCTAGTTTTTTTTTCGAAAAAAATGCTTTCCGATTTTCTTGGGTAAATGTACTATTTGCATGATTTTTAAATTATTTTTAAGAAGAGTTTTATTAACAAAAAAAAGATTGTTACATTTGTTATACTTTTAAATATATTATAACATGTTTTTATATTTTAATTATATATTTTATAGTCTCAAATGATAAATGTATAATTTATTAACAAAAAATAGAAATGTTCTTCGATTTTCTTGGGCAAATATACTATTTGCATGATTTTATGTCAAATTATATTTGAAACGCGTTTTATTAACAAAGAAAAAAATGATTACACTTTTTTATAGTACTTTAATTATACAGTAGAAAGTTATACTCATTATATAAATATGATACTTTACTTTTAATTTGAGATAAACTTTAATTTTATTTTTCAACACTCTCGCGGTGAATCAGATATCATAAGTAGTAATTAGAGTATAAATTATTCTGCCAACATATGTCGACTGAGTATGGTTTTTAAATATACAAAGTAAAGTGACATATGATTTATTTTAATGCAATTTTTGTATTCAAATTTGAGTCTCAGATTTTCGTTTTATGTCACCTTTTTTTGCAGCGTACGTAGACGTAAAAATGATGCTTCTCATAAAAATAAATTAAAATACGAAATGATGGTATGAAAATTGCAATTAATTTCAATGCAACACACATTTGTAATTGTTCCATTTTATGTCTGTCAAAATTGTAGATAAAGTTGCTGTCAACGGTGCCGATAAAATTGCGGTTTATGGAAGTGTCGCAATAATCTTGAAGTTACATCTGCAAATTCTGCAAATTAATCTAGCATAATTTTACTTACACGCAGAAATATAACTAAGTATACATTTCCATTCAGCGTACACTTGAATGGAAATTTATAACTCAAATATTTTCCGGATTCACTAGAGAAAAGAAAGAAGATTAAAATTGAAAGTAGAAAAGAATTGAAGAAAAGAAACCTAATCTTTATATAAATAACAGTTTGAAATGTGATCGAGATTTTCAAACAGTATTTGTGAAGGGTCGAATTTTCATTTTTGCATTAAACAGGCGAAATATTGTCAAAATTACTTTAAAAAGTTCATTTTCTTGAAAACTTAAGTTTGACCTAAAATAAAAGTTTTTATTAGTTCAATGATAATAAAATGTCGCAGTCCATTAAAAAATGCATTCGTATAACAAATATAATAAATTCATTAAAATGGTTTTAATAAAAAAAAAAAAAGACTTTTGGCAAATTCGTTAAAAAGTTAAATGTTATAAATGAAGAAATGTTATATTCTTAAAATGTCTCGATAAATTACAATCACATGTAATAAAGCTTTTGTGTGATCCGATTACCATCAAGGATGATAATTTTGACTATATTTCATCGTTTTCCATAACTCGTACAAAATTCGATAACAATATTTTGCAAAGTAACTCGCCAGAACGTCTCCATTAAGCTGCCGACGGTGGCTTCCATAAATTTCGACTAAGCGAAATCGTTTCAACCGGCAAATAATTAATGGAGAAAAATTAAATCGCCTGACACGAGTCGACGTAGTCAACATTGTCTTATTCCGTAACAGTTCATGGCATTAATGAGAAAGGCGGACGTCTCGTTAAAATTCGCTTGCAAAATGTAGGATTATAGACAGACAGAAGTCAAGAGATAATCATTGTACCTTTTTTCTGCAGTTCTTTTTTACAATTTCGTTTTGCAATGCTTTTGTATTTTTTCGGAAATAAATGAAAAATATTTTACAGCAGCCGGTTGTTAATACTATCACATTCGTCTATTTAGACACAAAAGAACGTGATTAATAGCGTTATGAAAACGTTCTCCGGTTTCGGAGCATGTCACGCCTGTTGGAAAGAATGGCGCGGACCTGTTCAAATAATTACTTACTTCGGCGAACAAAAAATGCGCTCCCGTCAAATGAAACTCACTTGATTAGTCCACGCTGAAATCTCATTTTTAACGCTAATGTTTTTCTCCAAAATCGACCATGATTGAAACGAAATTTTCTACTTTTTACAACTTTTAAATAATATATTGCACTCTGACATTGTTTCAAATACTTGAAATACTTTTACCAATATCTTTCTTTTAATTATTATTAATTAACGTTTTTTACATTAATTGAACTGTTGCAATTTCATAAATACGAAATAAAAAATTGTCTGGGAAAGGAAATTTTCTGTCAAATGAAACTTGCATTGTGAAAGATGCATTTTGTAATTGGTTTTTAATATAACTAAAAGCACCGTACCTTTTTTTGCATTTAAGAAAAATCAATACTGAAATATTTTCAAATATCCAACAAAAAAAAAACTTGTACAAGGAAATACTTTTATTGAAATTTGTGTCTTTTCATTTTACAATGATGCATTTATTTTTATTCTTTCTTTTTTTTAAATAATTATTTCAAAAGTTCTTAATTGATCAGAAAAAATCATTTTAAATATTATATCAAGTCTGAGTCGAGTTGATAGTGACTTGTCGAACGATTTTGTATTCGTGAATGCAGTTTCAATTATTCTCATTGATAATGCAGCGAGTTTTTGCAAATCAAATTGCGCACGTTAATAAAATTACGAGATTCCTGTACTGTTACCAAGTGGTAATTGTGTGTACAGTAGCAGAAAAAGGGATTATCCCGCACAGTTTTTACATAAAAATATATATACATTAGTCTATCGATCGCAGCAGATCTTCAGGATCTCTCATTTGACTTTTATTCTGATCAGAATTTTTAATCGAGAAAATTCGCCTTTCCATTCACGTCTCGAGGTTTTTTCTTTAGCAACGCTTCACATATTTTAATTACACACGTTTTTTTCATCATCATCCGACGTCGCGTTTCTTGAATTTTAATTCAATTAATGCTCACCTCAACCCTTGTCTCCTAATCAAAAGCGCTTTTTTATAACGCATGGATTTTTGCGCGATGCCGATTTGACGTTTATGCAACGTTAACGTTTAAGTTCAAGTTAAATTGAATTAACCGATAATATGAAAGCGGCATAAAATTTGCGACAAAAATATTTTTAAATTTAATTGTAGGTCAATATTAGCTCATTTCAACTGGACTTTATGCAATGTTATACGATTCAAAATGCGAAATGCACAGTCACATCACGCGCAAAAATCATTCGTGCAAAGTTTTGAATCGCTTTCCCCTTTTTAAAATGAGATTTCAGTAAACATATTTGTGTAGCGACGTGTAAAATCTGTAAGTAATCTAATTCTGTTACAGAAACTAAACAATATTATTGTTAACTTTATTATTTTATCTTCTGTTTTTCCGATTTTTTGGCATTTTATTCTCGAACAAGTGAACTTTTGAACTCTTGAACAAGTGAAATTTCACTTTTTTAAAGTGCATATTCATTTTTGTTTTAAGTCCAAAGTGCTCCACCCATACTCACTTATTATAAAAAAAAAAAAAAATATTCAAACCAAAGGAAAAATAAAGCAGATTTATTTATTTTCTTCTGTAACTGTCATTAATATTTTTTAAATAATTAAAGTTTTACGTATACAATAATTCAAAATTTATATTTATTACTAATTCAAAAGTTACTAGGAAAAAAAATTGTTTATTTTACTAAGAAATTTTAAACATTTTATTTCATTAACTATTAAATTTTTTTATTCACAAAAGTAAAAAACTGTTTAATCTTTTAAAAGTGAAATAATTTTTTCATACGTAAAATAATATTTTACTTATGAAAAGGTAAAAATTTTGATTTTTCGCCAGTAAAAGTGAAAAAATAAATCACTCACACAATACGTAAAAATTTCACTCTTTCAAATTTGGAGAGTATTTAATTTAACTTTATACTTGCCGGTAAAATATACTCACGAAAATGAAATAAAAGTTTAAATAATATATTAACAAAATAATGTTATCATATCTTATAATTTGTCATTCAAAAAACGGCTTTTTTTATAAACAAAAATTCGTTCAAATTTGTTCTTAATATTTTTTCTAAACTAAAAAAATCTTAAGTAGAGATTCCTGTCTTATTCCGAGGAACATTGAATGGAAACATTTATGGTTCCATTATATAACTAAATCGATATGTAAAATTGAAGTTTCACGCCTTCTCGGTCGGATATTTCAGATCAAAGACTGATTGAAGTTAGGATATTATTATTGACGATCAAATTGACAAGAAGATGGCTCGAGTACACATAAAGAATATCAATGGTATCAAATGTTCAATCAATTTTCCAAACAAATTTAACCTCGTTTCATATAATTAGATTCTTTATTCAATCCCTAATAGAATGTTCGATGAATAATATTGCATTATAAAAATCGTTTTTAGACTCAATTCCTTTTAGATGAATATAATTTTCATCAAACAAAAGTTGTTGCACAAAAGCAAAATCAAATCAGTTTAATTTCATCGATTTTATTTATTAAATACACAAAAAAGCTCAAAAGAGTTAATTGTAAGTTTGATATTTGAATAATTGAGTCAAATTATGACCAAACTATTTAATTAAATGTAATTAAATGAAATCCACAGTATCACAATTTTAACATAAAGCAAAAAGTGTAATGGCATTTTCTAAACTGATTATAGTTAAGAAAAACAGCAGCAAAAATTGAAAATGATTATTTAGAAATATTTTTAACCAGTATTTACACCTGGCTTAATTTTTTATGGCCTGTTTTAATGTCCTTTTATATTTATCGCATGAAATATATTCAGGCCAACAGTCTTTTAATTGTGCAATTAGCGTCACGCGTTCACTAACATATCTTTATCCGTATTAGCGCAACACTTACGTTACCCCGTGAATGACCAATTAGCATAAAATATCAGCTAATTTATTATTAACAGTCATTTCGTAATTCTGAAATAATTATTCTGATAAGTTGAGCTTAATTTTGTTATATCAACATTGACGAACAAACATTTCATTTAATTAATTAGCAAAAAAATGATCAAATTATCTCATAAAGCCATTCACATTTTTTAATATTTCGATGAACAAAAAGTGCATGTTGAAAGTAGATGTAATCAACTGTCGTTGTAACCGATAATTAATAATTTTGCAAAAATCAATAACCCGTGGAGCTTTAAACTCAATTATCTAGTTTGTAAATACTTTACATGTAAATTGATTTGGCCATATAAAGTTTTGATCAGTTGCTTATCACTTTTACTAAGACCATATATATAGCACAACGCACACCTGTATATATATATATATATATATATATATCTCTCAGCGTTTCAATTGCATTGTCTTGGTTTCAAGTTTATCTCTTCTTCTATTGTCGCTGTGACGATGCAAATGGTTTTGGCGCAGTAAAGTTGAGTGATTTATCATTCGTTGGATGAATTCCACTCATCGCCCGTTATTGCTTATATAGCGTCTGCTAGCTACAGCCAACTTGGAATAATGACCCAACGCTTTACCTTTGCTGTCCAGGCATAATCTTTGTTAATGGCGGCGCGTATTATTGTCAGACTTGTTCAGCCATTATGCGCTGCTTTTACTCCGAGACGTGTGTCTCGACATTCGACATATTTCGCAAATTATTGTCAATTATATCAACATTTTATACTACCATCTTCTTCCTCAACTTTGACTTTTAATGAATTCAGTGTTTTCATCAACACAAATTAGAAAATAAAAACCTATACATTTTTACCAGGAGGTATGTTAAAGTAATATGTTTTCAGGTATTAATTAATAATGTTAATATCCCACATGGAGAAAAATATATAATAATATAATAATATATATAGAATACTCGCTGAATATTTAATATCTGCAACGTTTATTTTATGTATCCCTATGACATCCGTATGACATCCTATGATATCCCAATGACATTCTATGATAATCCTATGACATCCTTATGACAAAGGGGGTGAATGAATCTCTGACATAAAAATTTTTTTCCAAAACTTAAATATACATATCGCTAAGCTATAAACCCTGCGGCACTTTGAAAGCATTAAGCTATATTCAAAATTTGGTTAAAATCGGTTCGATAAATTTGGTTTGATGCTAATACAGACATGCAAACACTCAAACAAACGAACGAACTAACAAACAAACAAATAAACATAGATTAATTTTTATATATATTAGTTAGGTAGATATAACTGTAGATATTTATTATATCATTATTTTAATAATCATAGGTTAATTCAAATTGTTCGAACAAATGCGCAAAATGTATAACTTTAAATGGAAACAGTTTTTAGTAAATACTTTTCGTAAATACAAATATCGTGAACAAAAATTTTTTGTCAATTTAGAGGGACATCAAATATTGAAAATTTTCAAATATTCATACAATTGCAAAATTGTACATAAAAATAATTCTTGATATTACGAAGTTAAAATTTGCATGCTCATTTATACCATACAATAATTTATATCATACATTTGAAAATTTTTCGAATGTTAAAAATTAAAAATATAAAAAACTGTCTTTCGTAGTTTAAACAATGTTTCCAAGTTTTTGACCGGTAGTCTATGCACATAAAAATATATTTGAAATATGTTTTGAAATATATTTCAGAGGCAAAAATTATATATCTTGACATATATATTTTTTTTCTTATCGAACACCTTTATTGAAAAAATGTTGCGCAGTTGACCACTGCGCAGAAGTGAAAGTATGCGCAATAGACTAATGAGCAAGATTTTTCTAATAAAGGAATAGTAAAATTTTTGATATCTGAAAACATATCACCATTTTTGGCGCAATAACCACGCTCTATTGGCGCAACAGCAGGTTACGTTTTTTTCATCAAAAATAGGTCATATTAGCGCAATGGCATATCACTTTTCCTGGAAAATGTTATTAGATTTTTATTTTGTGTGTATAAACTTCATTTGAAAAAACTTGTTTAACATGCAATAATATACGTTTGTATTGGGTTAATTTAAACAATAGATTCATGCAAACATTACCAAAATGTGCACCGATGTTTCATAATCCTGTAAATAAAAAAAAATTAGTTTAGTTATTTTCCATCTTTTAGAGTGAAGTAATGTTTAAGAGTGATTTTCATATGAAAGATTATGTTTAACTTGATGTCTTATACATAAATTAGACTAAGTTACCATTACAATAACTTTGAAAACAAGTTATTATAACATTAAGTTACTTTTGTATATAAAATTGTCTTCTAACTATTATTTTAGGAGTTGAATAGCGCAAATTCGACTAACTAGCAAAATCAAGAAAACCAAGTAACGAAAATGTAAATGAATAAAAGTTTATAATAAAATATTATAGTTTACACAAAGTTTTGTAATTCGGCCAAAATTTATAGACGAATTTTGAATCGTAGATATAAAAGATGAAACAGAATGCATAAATTGAAAAAAAAAGGAGATATGAATTATGGTTATTTAACTTTAAAAAGTTTTTCTCTTCAAGGATTGTTTGAGTTATTGCATTATTCAGGACCGTTAGTCCATTATTTGTTTGATCAATCTAATCGAAATTTATTATTTAGTCGTCGACCTAATTACAATTGAAGACTTCATTCATAATTCAGTCACAAGTACTTGAGTATTTTATTGTATCCTTAAAGCGGAGTTTCCTCATCATTGTTTCAGCAATTCTAGAACGATAAAACATTCGAATGTGAACCAATGTCTTTTGAGTCTCACTGTGCTCACGTGTTTTTATCGATTTTCAATATTATTTCACAATTTTTATCTCATTTTGTATTACAACGACTATTCTTTTTTATTTATCCAATCGTTGAAATATTAACTCTCAAACAATATTTGTAGTTGTTGTTGAAAAGATTATTAATTTATTGGATTGAAATGAAGATTTCCTGTATTTATAAATGTGTGCAAAAATATTATGCAAAAGTGTGACATCGGGTTGCAAAACAGCAAACTCGTTATTCGACCTGGAGGTATATGCATTTAAATTTCAATTTCGCTACTGTAATTTCGAATCGTAACTTCGTTGCGCAAAACTGAGCTTCTTAAAGTTAACGCGCAAATTCAAAGTGTTTTGTTTGTACATCATTTGAAGAGTCTACTGGAAAATAATTACTTGTAATTGTAAATTAGTTATTAATGCTTTCGTTTTATTTATTTTTTTAAACTAAACTTTTCGTTTTTGTTGATATACTCTTTAAGTTTGAAAACGTAAAATTTCACTTTTTTGGGGTGCATATTCATTTTTCTTCAAAAGTTATAGTTCGCGTTCTCTAAAAAAATTAATATTGACTTTTTCGAAAAGTAAATTAAAGTCACACATTTAAAAAATGAGAAATATTAACACAAAAAAGTGAACACAATTTTTTCTTTATTTTTATTTTTGTTTATAATTATTAACATGTTTTTCAGAAACAATTTAATGTTAAACAAGTTTTTTACTATTTAAAAATTACATTTTTTTCAATTGTAAAAAATTGACTCAAAAGTCACTTAAAAGATAAGTGAAATTTTCACTTATTCAGTGTTTAAAGAGTAAAATGCATCATTTTTGTGATGTATTGAAATTAGGTATTTTATTTTATCAGTCACTTAAATATAGAGTATATACTTTTTGACAAATTGATAGCAAACTGATATATTTTGCAGTATTTCTTAACTCTGACTAAGTATAGACTTCACGCATAAACCGTATTCGAAGACTGCTGACTTTGTAACTTTGTATAACAAGTTTGCTTTTATTACCCCCTCGTAGTTATAGAAGTTTTCGGTATAATCGTTGCGTTATATCGTCGCAAAAGTATAAGTGTAAATAACCCAAATGTTAAACGTCACAAGCTTTATATATAAAATCTCGACATTATTATTTCAACACAGCTAATTTAATTTTTACGCGTAGAACTTGTGAGTCTTAGAAAAGAAAACATTTGCAACAATATTTTAAATTTGTTACAATTTTTTATTTGAATCAAGACTTTACTTCTTAATATATATTTTGGATATATTTTGTGTGTATATTTTAAAAATTTATATAAAAATATATTATAATTGAATATATTTTTTTATAAAAAATGGTTGTTTTTTAAGAATGAATTGGAATAAATATAAGAAAAATAATCAACTAATTAAATGTACAGATTTTTCTCGTTTGATTGGTCAACATGCTTTTATTATACAAACATTTCAGATAACAACAGTCTTTAGCGTGAAATGTTTATTTAGCGTGCAGAGAATTGGTCTCGTATTTTTACAATCATTATCTATTCATTGATAGTTTTAATTCATTCTAAAGCCGGCAGCTGCAGATGCTGAAATCGTTTTCTATGCGAGTTCTCGAATACTCTTTGGTTCCTTGCATTGCGAGTTTCCAGACAACCAATATAGCCTCTATTTGAGCAAAAGATTTCAAGATTATTACGCCAGAAATAACTTCAACAAATAAAACTTGGCTATCTTGCAAACATGTTAGTAAAAATATTATGACGTTACATCTGTCTACGAATGTGTGCATAATGCCCTAGCGTATGGACCTATGTATTTGTTCAAAAATACTGTTTTTAATATTCGCAAAATGAGATGACTGTGTTTGTTTAGTTAATATTCAGTTTCATTTCAAAATCACGAATAAAGTCAAATAAAAGAGTTTAATATTACATTTTATGTTCTATATTCTTTCCAATTAATTCTGTTTTTAATTAATGTTTTTTTTTCGAGATCAAATTAATAGGAAAAAACATATAATGAATTTAGAGATCGATAGAGCAAAGTTCAGCGTTGCGATGACTTTTCAACTTTCAGGTGATAATAATCCTGTATATAAGTTAGAATTTCTCAAATTACATGACGAATTTAATAAACTTGATAAAGGTCTTCAATAATACCTCATCAAATACAGCAGTGTATACACTTGAATAAGCTGCACATTCTTCTCCATCTACGAATCAGACAACTTCACTTGGCTTTCCAATTTTACACGATCGATGACAGGGACCGAATTGTATCGAAAAAAAAAAAAAAAACTGCAAAGTGTACAATTTAATAAGTGTTCTCGATCACAGTAGATTATCATTTAAATGCAATAAATTGTATGTAAATCCATCTACTTATAGAACATGAAATGAAAGTTATAATTTGAAAATAATCGAAGTAATCAGAAGTATATTTTGTGATATTAAATTATGAGTTTTAATATAATAAATAATATTTTTGTTGTCGATTTCAGTCGAGTACGTTCACCAATTTGTTTCAAATCGTCGAAATAAATGAAAAGCCAGTCGATCAAACTTGAAACCAAGAGTCGACTTTATTTTATTAGTCTATTTTGATATATTGTTATTTTATAATAATTGAAAAATAAAGTTTTCTTTTGCTATCAATAACGTTAAAAATGGAATTGTCCTTTTTTATTACAATTGATCGTTTTCAACCGAATTTTATTACGATTTATATCAAAATCAATATTTGCATTCCGTTTAATTTTATAGAGAAAATGTGAAGACCAAAGATTGCAAAAAAAAATGTAAAAATTGTTCTATGTGTATAATGAAAAGTTATTAAAAAGTGAATACTAAGAAAAACTGATTTGAAAGTCAATAAGTTAACAATCGGGAAGAATTAATATTTTGCGAATAATAATTCACACTCGAATTACAATGGTGAAAATGATTTTTTCTTTTCAACACGAAATTGAGGTATATCACTTTGAAACTTGAATCCGAGATTTATTAATTTTAAATAGTTTGCAGAATCCAATTCCGTTCAACTATAAGTTCATATATACATATTAATGCTTCAATTATCATGAAAAACGATACTTTAAAGTCAAACTTTCGCCTCGACGAAAAAAGCGGAAAAAGTATTTAAACTACTGCATTTTCCAAACTAAAAAATCTTGAATTCAATGTTACTTCTGCATAATTCAATGAACATTTGTATTAACCCCAAAAAACTAGTTTTTTATTTCCAATTCTATATAACTGAAAAACTATTTTCAATATTTGTTGGTCAATTTTGTTGATCCATATTTGTTACGAAGTTACAAACTTTTAACAATTTTACAACCATACCATCAACAGTTTTGCAATAAAAATACTTTATTTTATTTGTACAAGTTGATCGATACATCAGATAATTCGAAAAGCACTAAGTCTTGCGAAAGTGTCATGTTTCCGAGAACTTTTAAGCTCAGAATCCAAATTTCTTCGATGTTGGACAACATGCGGGTTCGGTATTTTCAAAAAAGATGAACGACTTTTCAACTATCTTGTCCAGTAAACTCATCCTATCCTATTTAATGTTTTCAGCGAAACAATTGGAGTTCAAAAATAACATTGAATATCCAAATATTCACAAATTAAGTTTGCACATTATCCTTTTTTCTATTTGGGAAAATCTCAATTTGTTATCATTTCAATAATTTTCCGACAATTTTGTTGTTAAAATAAAATTTTCCATTTTTTAACGTATTTCTTAATAATTCTTATTCAATTTAATTTCATTATATGAAAATTACTATTATATGAAGCAAAATCAAATTTTGATAAATATAAAATTTACATTTATTTACGAAAACCTTTCTTAAGAATTTCAATGTTTCACCATTGAAAGTACAATGAAATAAAAATACATTTTACAGACGATTTGCCTGGTACCTATTTGCCTAGTTTTGGAAACTTTTCTATCTTTCGCAATCTTCTAGAAACCGTTGCTTAATCAATTCCTATCCGTCGTATCACTCTTGCCTTAGTATTGGGATAACGTTTTTGTGGAAACAAATTTGTATATATGTCTTATCAATTTTCTTGCTTTACATTATATACATTACATTCTCCTTGATATTAAAATGATTCGTTTTTATGATTCAAAACACCAATCAATATTAAATTTAACTCCATTCCGTAAGGAATATGTTTCATTTTGTATGTGTCTTGGAAACATTTTTTATTTTTTTTAGCGAGATCTCAAAAGCAGGGACAAATATACTTTTTATCGTACTCCACTTTTTGTGCAACTAATTTCACAAGATTTGCGTTCTGCTGTCGCAGGTCGCGTGACATTTTAGACTTATGAATATCAATACATAATGACAAAAAGATAGGAGAGTATTTGTGAGTTGTTTTATATATGATAATGTAGATATAATATGTATTTAGTTGGAAGCTTAATTTAAATGAATACAACACTAGAGAAAGTAGAGATACAAATTTGCATATTTTTTTTGCAAAAAAAAATAAAATTTGTTTTATTATGAAAATATTTGAGCACCGAAAATTGGATGCGATTGATTGGGCGCCAAATTATAAAATGCAAATTAACACAAAAATATGTTTATTAAAATTTTGTAATATATTAATCAACAGACACGGTAGTGTCTTTGGTCAAGTACAAAAAAATGATCGTTTTTAATCTTTTATTCAATATTCACGAAACAATGTTTAATAAAATTCCCAATTACTTGTACAAAGGATTTTTTTATTTCTTATAAAATATGACACCTTAATGTTATTCGACGCCCAATTTTCTGAAGCTCAATTGAAATAAAAATGAACTTTTATTATTAAAGAATGATATTGAAATCTTACGTAAATTGAGTTTTTTCTTAAATTAACATAATTCTTGTAAGTTACGCAATTTCGATGAATATCAAATAATATGCCTCCAACTGGAAAACTTACGATTATGATAATGAATCTTGTTTCTCAGTGAATTTTCTTTATGCTTATGATGAAATGCGCGTGACTAATGTATATAATGGAAATTAAACAATAATAGAATTTATCTGCATGTAAGCAGACGCGCCACTGAAATAAACAGTTTCCGCTTGTCTATATGTTACTCAAGTAAATTTGATTAATAAAACAGTTTAGTGTATTTAACTCTTAACGGATTTGCACAAATTTTGCATATAATTATAATAGTTCGTTATATTAAATTAAGTCCTTCAGATAAACAATTGGTGGTGCATCAACTTAAAGGCCTCGGCTTGTTCACGATAGCCCTATGAATAGTTCAACGTATATCACGTGTCTCTCAACTATGACATTTCAAGTATTTGCTTTCACAGCAACATAATACACGATAGAATATACTTTGTACATAAGCATCATAAGTGTCATCTACTCTATATTGGTCACGTTAGATATATCTAACACAAATTCTATTATAGAATATCAGATTTTATACTTGAATTTTTTTACAAAATAATACACTCAGAAAAATAGAACATACACGTCGGGTAAAATTGCGATACAAATTCTTACAATCTCGATATATTTTTACTATACTGTCTAATAACGTGGGGATAAAATTCAAATATAATAAAGTTTACCATACTGTCTCTAAATTATTATTATATTTTTTACATTATTAAAAATTATACCCTAATACCATTATATATTTCATAATATAACGGTCACCCATCTATGTACTGTCCATTGCTGCTGTTGCTTAGCTTGAAGTATCAGCTGATGCGTCCGCTCGTGCGCCACCTAGAACGTCGACGTATCATCCAAAGCATCTTGGCCGTCTTATTTAGTTAATACTCACAGTAAA
>JABFPJ010001536.1:0-24837 GCA_022817425.1 Gryon sp. ZL-2020 | reverse complement strand
AATTTTACGGCCACCCTAATATATATATATATATATATATATATATATATATATATATATATATATATATGTATATTAATTTAAAACTTTCACATATTCGTAAAAATTACTATACAAGTTAGTAATGAACATTAAAAAATGATCAATTATTTTTTTATTACACTGTCAACTACTACATCATAAACATATCAACATCATTTTTTACTTAAAAACTTACCTACGCACAATAACATAAAGCGTACATATACATTAGATCTAAATCACAAGTAATTTTGAATTCATTTTGTACCTTTACAATTTAGTTTTGCAAGTCAAAAACAAAATCAAATACAGTCAAATTCGATATTCTGTTTGATATTCTGCATGCTGCCGAGAAAGTATTTAAAATATTTATGACGCATGTAGTTGCGTGTCATCGTATCATGTCATGCACTTATTGTGTATGTGCATACATAGGTATCATATTTCAAAATCATTATGCAATAATAGGTCAAATTTAGCATTATACGTGATAAAGTATATCCCATGTTAACACTTTTAGTTATCACGTTAAAGTTTCTTATTATGATTAAATGATGAATAAGCGGTTATCTAGTTACAGACCCATTTAAGCCTAAACGAATACCCATGTTCAGATTTAACAACAAATATCGACAAAGTACCATGTTGATCTTGATAATACGATATTGAGATTTGATTAAATTACCAGTGAAAATGAAGAAAAAAAAGGAGAGAGAAGATTTACTTTAACACTACGATATCTGATTCTAAGTGTAACTAACAGAGAAACCGTGCTAACAGTGTGACATTTAGAGTAAAACTCCAATTAAGGTCTTGATCAATCGGGAAAATCTCGTCTGAGAAAATAAGGTAATGCAATCGAGAACATATAGTTGGCGTATTCGGACACTGCTTAAATCGTTGTATAAGATTAAATGATTCTTATACACGCGATCCAAAATATATTTTCGAAATATATATAAAATATATTTTGCTGAAAAAAAAATATATATTTGCGGCAAGAAATTATATAAATGGCAAATATTTTTAATATATTTTCTAAAATATATTTGTAAAAATATATAAAAAATATATTGAATATATATTTTGTACACTTAAAACGGCAAGAAATTATACATTCCAAATATATTTTGAGAAATATATTTTCGTCCCTGTGGGAAATCATTGGCGGAATTTTAGCTAATTTTATAACGAAATTATTTTTGAAAAAATAAATCTTTTCCAATGAGAAATGGGTATATACTACATAATTGTGCAATCTATATAAAGTGTTAAAAATGTTGATGCAACATTCCTGCAATGTTGATGCAACATTGTTGCAATGTTGATATGACGTTTCTGCAATATTTCTGCAACGTTGCTGCAACATTGTTCAGGTTGGACACTCACACGTTACAGTAACGTTGTGAAACGTTGCTGTAACGTTGCTGCAACGTTACTACAACATTACTGCAACGTTACTGCAACGTTGCTGCAACGTTTCATTCTTGTTGGGGCTATTACTTGGCAGGATGAAAAGAAATAACCAGAAAAGTGGTGCGATACTATAAATAACTCGTCGACCTTGGTTTTTTCAAATTGATTTGAACTAATGGCACTAATGAATGTCGTGTGAACAAATGTTTTCATTATATTTAAAATTCGACTAAGCAGAAACAATTACACATCAATTCGTACGTTAAAACCTTATATTTTTTTAAATTTTGCAGTTAAAATGAGTTAGTTTGTAGAAACTTATATATGTGTATTATTATATAAAAATATTGTACAAAGATATTTCATATATTGTAAAAGTATTTAAATTCTTATATTTTTTTACATTTTTAATATGACATAAAAAAATATGAAAATTTTTGAAAAAATATATATATCAATTTTTACGGACAGTTTTAAAATATGATTGAGGAAGAAACTATCCAAGTAGAAATTGCAATGGGGCTGAAATGTGGTCCTTATGTGATAAACATGTCAACTGATGTGGTTCAAATGAGAACTACAATTCTAGGGCAGTACACGAATGTAATGCACGGATTTGATATGGCCCTGATATGGGAATCTGAAGACATTGTTGTAAATTATTTTGTCTCTATTATAGCCTGATCAGGGCTGGATTACATTTTTTTACACCGAGCCAAAATTAAAAATAAGATATATTGTGAAAATATCATTAAATTTACCGTGTTGCTTAGTAAACATCTGATTCAAATACCATATAATTAATTTTAAAATGTTGTATTTTATTATTTAATAATAGAAATGATAAAAAAATATTCATTTGCACTGCAGGAAAAAAAATCTTATTTTAAGACCGATTTTGTCCCAGTTTTTAAGACACATTTAAAGTCTTAATATTAAAACTGAATTCGGTTTTTGGTATTAAATTTAAACTTTTTAGGAATGAATTTCAGACACTATTTCCTAACCTAAAATGTTTTTGTCTGACAGTAAGAAATAAATACATCTGACACTTAGTTAAATTTACAGATTCAGACTGTATCAATTTTTTACATCTGAAATTCATACTTAAATGTCTTAATGTAATACTTTTTATGATGGCTTTTCTAGCAGTGTGTGTATACAAAGAATTCTTTTCAGGATTAAATGATATTTTTTAGATATTAAAAGATTTGAATTTCTATAAATATTAGAATATTTGCTTTTAATTGTAAAAGGAATTCTTTTTGTTGTTATTTTAAGCAGACAATCCATTTAACCTCAAACGATTCTTTTAGCCTTCAAAAGATATTTGTAAGAGTGTAAAAACGATGTAGACTAAATGTAAATAGTCAAGTAAATCACTACAAAATATCAATTAAAGAACATATTTATTTCCTTTTTGACAATATTACTTATGTTTACTATGACAAGCACAGTAGTTTTTATTGGCTTTGTTCTCAGTGTATAAATAACAAAAATTGATTTTTAGGGAGATTTGAACATACGTGTCTCAGTCTTTCAATGTAACCACTAATCCACAAAGACTTATAAACATCACTGATAATTATCGATACTAACTCATTCAATGAAAAATATGATATGATGTGACCCCATGATTGAGGCCTGATAGAGCATATTCCACCAGGCCCTTATCATGGTCCCAAAGTGTCAGGGCTGTAATTTTGTTAACCATTTTTGAACCATATCTTTGTCATGGCACGCCCTATTAAATTTCTATTCGTATTCTGGAAGATTATTTTGGAAGAATTTTCAATACAAAATTCAATGATATAATTTAAAACATTCAAAAAATATTCCGGAAACTGTTTTTTATTAGGTGGTTTTAATATTGATCGAAATTGATATCGATGTTTCGCAACAACCTTTTAATGTTAATAACAAAAACATTTGCAATCATTATGCGACACAAACAGTTCAATTTCATTACATTTTGGAAATTTATAAGCAGACATTTCACATAAGTTTCATATCTATATTTTAAATCTGTCAAAAACTTTTATTGCTGTTTAATGTTGAAAGTTTTGTAAATTTAAATGCAAAAGAAAAGTAACAGTTTATATAAACGTTCACTAAAATAGTTTATAAATGCAGAAAGTCATATGCACTACAATCAAACGAACAAGACTTCCATAAAATAAGAGCAACAAAGTTATCGACTTATCGAATTAAAATATTCAAATTAAACGTTTGCAATACATTTTACACCCTTGCCGATTATCGAATAATAATACGCTGGTTTCATACATAATACATGAATTTGAAAATAAAACCAACAGCACATAAGACGATAAAACAACAGTTTCGCCGCGAATTCAGGTTTACCTTTTCATCCAACAGTAATCTCATTGCAAGCTTTATAAGTTTTCTTGAAATGCTGAGACAAACTGTCATGATCAAAATTTTGCCGCGTATTGATGGTACATGGTGAAAGTATAAAGTTATTATCCAGAATCGTTCGCAAACGCTATATAAAATTGACAGGAAGAATAGCCGATATGAATACAAATTTCGTCACTGTCGCACAAAATTTCGGCTAAAAATTACGTGCACCTTGGATCGTCCACGATTCGCAGAGCAATTTTTATAAACCGATCAAACCCACGTCATGATTTTGTTACACGCTGACCCGATTAAACAATGTAAATGAATTTCGGCACGCGTGGGAAACAAACTCAAGAAAACTAGTTCGCCCACCCGGACGAATTCCAAATTCACATGATACAAGTGATGAAATGTCTTTAAGAGCTTATTCAACAGGTTATTTTTTTTTTAATTTTACGTCAAGGAAGAAAAAACAACTTAGCAGGGTTAAAATTTAAAATGCTGTTATTCATAAGGTAAAGAGTTGTATGTAATGTCGAATTAGTATATTGAGCAGAGTTTTATCAATATTTTATATAACAATAATTAACATTACTATAATTAAGAAGCAGAATACTTATTTAGAATAGAACAGTATTGAAGGAACAGTATAAAAGTCTCATCATTTATTGTGAATAATTAAATAGAAAATATGTATTTAAAAATTATAACAAAAACTTTTATAGTCAAAATAAATAATACAAAAAAACACACATATTACATCCGTTCTGATGACTTCTGTGTATACGGGGCGGATAATGACAACACTAGACATATAAGCTAGTTTGGTTATATGTAAGCTCAAACTAGAATGTGCCTGAAGTTCCAAACGTTGAAAGTCAACGAAAATATAAACAAAGTCTAAATCATATAAAAAACGCTATAACTTCGTTGCTATTAAAGTGTACCTCTCCAAATTTTGTACAGAGGCTTTTAAATTGACAACGGAGACATAGCGTTTTTCATATAACTTAGTCTTTGTTTACATTTTCGTTGATGTTCAACGTTTGATACTTCAGGCACATAAACTAGACATGTAACCATATACGAACAAACAGTTATGGGTAAAAGTCATTGACCTAAAATTCGCAAGTTGTGACTCGACTTTAATTAGAACACTCTGGCATTCGCCTAATAACCAGGGAACCACGAAAACCTTATCAAAAGTGGCCGGTAGTGGGAATTGAACCCACTACCTCGCAAATGCGAATCTGGTAGCCTTAGCCACTGAGCCAGCATGCTCGTTCAAAAGGCATTAAATATAACTACACAGTTAAGTTCAACTAAAACAACATAAAATACTACCTAATAACTAAATAAAAAATTTAACCCTTAAAAAATTACAAAAGAATCATAAGCACTTTTAATTTAAAATGATGAATGAACAAATTAATTGATAACAATAAATGCATGTCATCTAAAATAATTGTATGATTAATGACGCTTCATGCAAATGATGGAGCGTATGATTAAACCAAAAACATTTGTGATATAATGAAATTATCAATTGCTGTTTCTTTCAATCAATAAAATCGGAGAGCAAAATCAATTTAAGTGCAATCGTTAACGTTAAATTCGTCAGAATTTGATGATTGACGTGAAAGATGAAGAGCAACCCTTCGTCAATCGCGATCGAAAGTTGGATTCTAAAAGGTTTGGTGATGTAGAACACATTCATCATACACGTAGTCGTAAGGTAAACTTGTTTTGAATGGTGCGTCGTAAATAATTGTGTGTTACTGCTGGGCAATCGACTTCTTGATTAATACTTCCGCGCATGAGTCCAAGAATCGGTATAGTTTATCGAATTAATGGTACATTGCGCGGATGTGATAAAACACGCTTGACGAATTGAGGCCGATAATAAACGGCCGATCATTTATTTTAGTTATCGATAATCTTTTAAACAAATTTAAGATGAAAATATTAATTATTCATTTGCATGTTCATTATCGTACTGTTTACCGACCGAAAACGCCTTGTGTGTTTCAAAATTCAATCTCATTTATAAATATTTAATGTTTTTGATTAGACTGTTACTTTTAATCGAGTGTTAATTTTCAAAAACAAACTAAGTTAATTACAAATTAAGTTTTATGTGCCAATTATTCATAAACAAATGAATGAAGTACAAAGATTATGAATAATAAAAGAATATAGAGGAAAATATTATAAAATCTGATATACCTTTATATGAAGATTTCATTTTCTGTGATCCACGTAATTGAATAGTATTGAATACATTAATCGCATATAAAACACATTTCATGGATCATAAGATAAATCAAATCGTTAAATAAGTATTATGTTGAAATTATTAAGTTTTATTTAGTTGAAAATAAAATTTCAGTTGGAAAATAGTATGTTTTAATAAAAAAACATTTATTACGACATTTGAATTTTACAACCAATAGCAATTTTGGATTTTAAGTATAAATAAACTAGTAATAAAATAATTTTGCATTAAAATTTTTTTTTTTACAATTTATGAGCTAAAATGGCAAAACAATTTTCATGCTGGATTTTTACGATAAATAATAAACGATAACAGGGCTTTCATAGTTTTATTAAGTTTTCCATAATAGTTATTTCGTCATATAGATGTGAATACATTTCGCGATATAATGAAAAATAATGAAATCTTTATAGCCAATAAAAGAAGCAATTTTTAGATTCAATATTGTTAGAACACTTACATTAAAGCCGGTAAAAAGTTCGAGATCTGATCAGACCTGGAAATTTTCCAAATTCTACATAATGCATCTGTTTTTATCAACTTTTATCTGAGTCATGTCTGATTTTACATGATTAGATAAAATTATATAAAAATAGGCCCAATTCTACACAGTTTCGCAAAACGAGGCATGAATTTTATTAAAGTTTACATGCTTTGATATAATACAATTTTCTCTAATTTTATAAAAACATATAAACTTTGTGAAATTACTACTCATTTTCCAGAATTGATCAAACACGAAAATAAATCTATTTTCATAATATTTTGTCTGAGGATAAAAAATCAGACATGATTCAGATAATATTTCGTAATAACATGCATATTTTCATACAATCAAAATTTAGAGGTCTAATCAGATCTGGAACCTTTTTTATCAGGTAATAAAACCATATTAGTTTTGTATGATACATGACAATATTTAAATTGTATGCCATACATTTAAGAGTTAAGTTTTAAAAGAGTATAAATAGACTTTAAAAAACCAAAAAAAAATTGTTTAAAAACGCCATTTATTATTAATAAAATGAAAACATAACAAATGAAATAGTAGAAAATGATTAATAGTCAAAAACACTAAATTTATCTCCTGAAGCTTACTTTCTGTTTAATTATATGACAATTTTTATCGAATGCGTGCATTTCTAGGATAATTTTTGCAATATTCGGTGACCTTGAGTTGTGAAGAGTTATGCAGCGCTCGGTTATAAAATATAACAACGTTGGTATGATAAAATGGCAACATAGGTTGCGCGTGTCGCGAGGTCACGTTGAACTTGGCGCTTATTCGTCAAAGACGAATATACGCACGCGGTGCGCGAAGACAGTCACGAGCGCGCGCAAACCAAAGTGTTAGCTTGACGCCATAAATCATAGAGATATCACCGGGCGCCATGGCGCACGCATGCGGCTTAATACGGGTGGTAGTTTGTAACGTCACGCGGCGTTATTAATTGCGCTCGTTTCGCGCGGACCAAGATCCGTGGGCCCGTTCGTTTTAAAAGGTTGCAAAATAATGCCGCAGATGCATTAAAGAACGCGGTAAATCCTTCACTTCAGTCCGACACAAAAAGCATGCGGTCTCTTTGTTATATAGTAGCCATAAATATGCGGCTACTCGTCGCACGCACTTGTTGACTCAATAGCGATTTGTGCGCATGTTTTAATTATAAGTCATCTGTGTCGCTCTACATCTAAGTTGTATGATTCATGAAATTATGAAATTATATGCGAAATTTATCGAGGTAGTATAACTTAGATCTACATGATGAACGAATGTAATTTAATCTTAGAGACAAATTCTGTCTTATTACCAAAAAAATATTATTCAATAAATATATAAGTAAATAAAATGTTAAAAATTGTTAATTATTGTATGTAATTTTTGTATGTTATTTCACTGTATAAATAATTGGTTTTTAAATTTGTGGGAATTCCGTATAAATACGGTAATCTTTTGCGATACGAATACATATTAAGTTTACGTATATCAATACTACAACTTTTCCATTTCATAAATTTATTTTAGTTTTGAAATAAATTTCTCATTAGCAATAATTAGTAAAATTGCTATTATAGGATGTGCATGAGATGAGTGTTAAAATCATTAATAAAGGCTTATAATGAATTGCTATGCTGTTTTCATGTTTTGCATAAGCTAAAAGAAGAGAATCAAATATTTATTATATATTATATAAAAATAACATGTTAAATTCTTTCACAGAAAATAAAAATTTTCCGTCTAAGAATTATCTAAGTCAAAATCGAAGATAAATAATGATATATAAGATTAGAAGGATATAAATATAATAAATCTTATACTTCTAACATATTTTTCCATAAAACAAATGATATTTAGCCATTTGAAGACATTGTTATTTTAAGGTTTTCTCATATTCATAAATAAATTATTTTCAATTTATTTAGGCGTAAATTATATACGTACGATAGGATTTATATATTCGGATTCTATTTTTATAACTTTTTATAACAACTATTGTCAACTACTCTTTTATGTATCTGTGGCGACGCGCCATAACCACTGATGAAAATATGATTTGGAAATATTGACGTTCGAAGTTTTGAAATGGTTTTTTAGAATATTGCCATAATAGTCATGTTTTCGCGTGAATAACTTTGTCCACATTGCAAATATGTCAAAAAGTTCTTATATTTATATATTAAAATGCAATATTAATTGTTTTTATTATGATTTTGAAAATCACTGAAATGCTTATGGCGCGTCTTCAATACAAATTTAATTTAAGAATTCAATGGTACTTATTTTTAAGCTTGAGGAGGTTCCCTCTTGAGGTTAGGGGGGAGGGAATTACTTTATTTTTATAAATTATTATATTTTATGTCTTAAATGCCCTCAAAAACACTTTTTTTCTTTAGAAATAATTTTTTTAACACAAGATATTGTTTTATAAATTATACAATGTTATTTTAACATATGAAAACGATTAATTTATTAGAATATTTGTTGATAAAAGTGTGTTATGAAGTACGTTTTTGAAGATTGTAAACTGTCTAATGGTCAATTTTTATATTATTGAAAAGTAAGATTTCGAAAATGTTAAATAACTCATGAAAAGATATGTTTTATACTCTTTTATAATTTCTAAATTGCTATTTTTGTTTACATGGAACTGCCATAAGAGCGTATGTTAAAATATAGCTTTTTCAATATGTATTTACTTTACAGCCGCATGGTCAAATTTTCAAAAAATTCAAGTATTGTTTTTTCTTTATAATTAGCGATCTGGCGAAATTATAATTGTTAATATTGAAATTCTCATAATTATATATCTGCGATATAATATTACATATTTTGTAATTCAATTTACGATTTAAAATTCGAAATAAAATGATAAGCTTAATTTGAATTCATTTGTTAATACTAGAACTACCGGCCTAAAACCAATATCACTTTATTCGTCGATATTTTCTTTTAACAAATAAAAATTAAGGTTCCAAAATATAAAAGCATTAATATTTCATTACTAAACTTTCATTATTAAACCGCATAATTTATAATTTTTTTGATAAAATAGTTATATAAATTATTTTGAAAATGTACAAAGACGTCAAATTGACGTATCGGTAGTTCTAGTATTAAAAAAGAAGAAGCTTCCTACTGATGAATTATGTCACTCAACTTCTTATGGCACGTATCCGTCAGATAATTGTATAGGGTTTCATGTTTTTAGACGTACAAACATTAACTGAATCGACAGATTTCATTATTATATTAAAATATGGATCGTATGAAACACTTTTATTAGACTAACTCATTGTTTTACAATTTTGTCACTTAACTGGTTATGGCGCGTCGCCACAGATATATCTGCTATAATAAAGTTAAAAATGATTCACGATAAATTAAGTAAAGATTCTTATTATAGATCAATTTAGAAATAAAAATAAATATTTAAATAAACATTAAAAAGACATAATTAACACATAAATGAAACTACTTCCATGAATTATAATCTACATGCACATTTATTTATAAGTAAATTATACATTAGATTTAAAAATGCGGCATTACGATTAAGAAAAGTGTGATTGTATTTCATCCAGCGATAAGAATCGATTATGTTGATTATCATGAAACGTCATTCGTGCATATTTTAACGAATAAACTCGGTTAAAAAGCATGGCTGAGTGGACATGACGAGGATAATTTGCTATAATTACATATACGAGATCACCGAAAGTTGCCTCAATTAAAACTCGGACTGGCGAAATAAGTTTGCAATGTAATTTGCCGAAGCTACGCTTGTTTACAAGTGGTGTAATTGATTGAGGCGTTTATTTCGATCATCGTGTTTATTTACCTACAGATTGTGGAAAGATAAGCAACCGGCTTTGGCGTTGACTTCTCGATGCAAGTGCCATTAACTGTGGGTCCATTTTTCGGAAATCCAAAGATGTCCAAACAATTTTTCTGCACTGTTAACGACGAACGAATAAAACATAAACATATAAAAAACGCTCAAAAAACTTTTACTAACAATGTAAGTAACAATTTGCCTGCAATGACTTTCGGAGCAACTTTTTTTATCAAACATTGCAATCGCGAGATGACTAGACTGAAGTCCTTAATTATATATAAATTTCTTTTGTAATTACCCAAGATATAAAGCACACGCGTGCACACATATCGTACGATCGATCGGCATCAAAAGAGATCGACCGAGTTTTGCGAATGCGGCTTTGGAAGTTGACTTTGCAATGTTTATTTATGTGACCGAAGTGAATGCTTAAATTGCGAAGCTCGTGACTTGTATCATTGCACTCGATTTCGACACTTTTTTAGCACACCTTTGGACAAGTGTCGCATCAACGAACGCGTGTAGATACATGCATCGTTGCGAATTTCAGTATAGCCACATTTGGTCATGACCTCCATTCAGAGGTCAGAAATTTTCTTTTAATCGGCTTATTGATAATTTTGCTGCATGATAATTATTGATGATAATTATCAATAAATATTATGATAGGTACTGATATTGACTATTAAATTTAAAAAATATGAAATTATACACGCTAAATAAAAGTGTAATAAAAATTATTGTAACTGCTTATAAAAATTACTATACCGCATTTATGAATCTGAGGACAATTGGACATCCATGAAGAAAATTATTATATTTTATGGAAAAAACTAATACATAGTATAGTAAAAAATTGTATATGATAGATCAATTTTTATCACAGAATTTAATAGAAACTATAATGTAGCATAACAGTTTCTACTATACCATATTATATATTTTATTTTATGTTAAAATATTTTTTTATATTGATATCGAATTGTCCTCAGATTCATATATGATATAGTAATTTTTATTAGACTTTTATTTAACGTGTAGTGTAATTACGGTAATTCATATATTTTCGACTTTTTTTGTATTAAAATATACTATAGTATTTTTCATTATGCTATATTTTGAACCTAATTAAAATATTGTTAGTGTATGTTTCAGGTTTTTTTCATACTTATTTTAAAAGTAGACTTATATATGCTTATCAACTGAAACAAATATAATTAACATATTGATAATACAGGTATGTTAAAGTATTATACATAACATATATTGCAAATACAACAAATTTCGAAAAATTTGAGGTAAAAAAATTAATTTCGTAATAACAAGCGTGAACATGAAATTGCAACAAAACATCTGTTTTGTTTGAAATTATTGTTGAATACACCTTAACATGGTTCGGGATGGTACCAAGATCGCGACCTTACACCTATAGAGAATAAGACGATGTATATACTGCACTCCAACTCTCTGACTATTGTTTGTCTAAAAATAAATAATAAGTAGACCATCCTTGTAAAGTGTTTTTCGTACTTTTGAAGCAATTGTTGTAGGTAATTTTTCAGTAATTAGAAATAATTTCTTGCATGTTAACTTTCTGAGCATCCTTTCCTAGTCGTGAAAGCACTTTTATACGATGCAATTACTTTACTATGTTAAAACAGAATCTGTTAAATTTCTTTGATCACGCTATTTCACGTGAAAATTAAGATTTAAATATTTTAGAAAACAATAATTAAATAAAATTAAATAAAAATACATGGAAATTTATTTTAGAAGTACAAAAAATTAGAATTATTGTAAAGAATATTAAAATAATAATACGATTCAATAATATTTGCTATGCATTAATTTATACTATAAATGTCTTTCATGTATATGTAATTAGATTTTTGTTATCAATTATTTAATACAATTTATAAATGTTAAAAAGAAAATAATACAGAAGGCAACCACAGTCCATCTTTCTCATAGTTTTTCGTTTTATTTATTCTTTTATTTCTTTGCCATGCTTAAGCTTTGGAATTATCTTTGCACTCAAGAGGCGTGGTAAATTTCGACGACTTGACTTGGCGATCAAACGTCACGATATATTGAGAATTATGCTACCTTAGCGGTATTTTTATAACACAACCAGTGTGGTCTTCGTAAAAGTTCCGTCAAACTTACGAAAGCCGGGACGTAAGACATCGAGAGGGTACTTTCAAAAGACCAGACAATTATTATTAAAAGTATTGCATTTCATAGATACGCAATAATGATTTAATCACGACGATAAAATTGTGTAAAAAGATAAATCTTATTTAATTATACACTATTATTTGGTTTCTATTACACTAACAAATGATGTATTGATTCAAACAAAAATGCATTATTACAACGCAGAAATACATTTAAATATTCCTCAAAACGAATATACATACCAACAAAACGAAAATTTGTTTCATGATAAAACTTATTCGTGGAAAAAGATATTTTATTGTCTCAAGACATATTGCTTATTTCAGTCAATTTCAACTGTCAAGAATATAAAACTAATTTATCTTTAAAAGTAAAGAAAATGACGTTGTCATCGTATTTCCATTACTTTAAAGTTTGTATATTTTATTCCATTTTTTAAATTATTCTTTTTTTTTTTGGTAATACTTCGAATTATTTAATTTTATTTCTCACGTCACAATTCTTAAACCCCAATTCACAATAACCTGTGAATGTTTAAAACGATCTGCGTGCATGCGCTATATACATCAAAACGGTATTTGCATTGACAGAAACAGATTCATATGAATTTTTTACATTAATTTACATTACTTAAAATATAATGAAATGAAATATAACAAATAAAAGACATACTGAATTGTAAATGTTGTGACAGTTCAATATAAAATATTTTTCAATATAAGAACCCTTTATATTTTTCAATATAAAGAGTTCTTATTAATGTTGTTATTGTTATTAGAAAAGGTGTCAATTTAAGAAAGCCCGGCACGAAAGAGACCAGAAGCGTAGGGTATAAAGAATGAACCCAACGATAACGAGAGCAAAGCTGGTTTCCAATAAGCTTATTGGCAATTCTATTAGCACGGTAGTGGCACTCGATGTACAACCTAATACGGCAGCTTGTCGTTTGGCTTGGCCTACAAGAAATGCGGCACGCAGGCATTCACGAGAAAGAGATCATACTGCTCTCGATGGCTATTCAATGAACGCACCGGGAGAACACGAGGTTGCGCGAGGAATGTCGTTTGTACATACACACGCACGCGCGAACGCGCACTTTGCGCCTCACACGCAACTACCCTGACTTATCATCTGTACCGAAGACAATCCCTTGCAAATATGAAGCCATTCTACTAGAAAGTACGACCGAATCTGCAAGATAAATATGAATGAAAGAAAAAAGCGAAAAATCTTGGATTTACAACAACATCAGTTATGATTACGATGAACAATATACAATGCAAAGGGCATGAAAGTATAATATGAAATATAAAATATTTGATGTAAAATTAAATTGAAATTGATTACATTGATAATAAATATTCTAATAAATCAAACATTTATATGATTTTAATGCATTTTAACTAAATCTTACTATCAATATATCAAAAATAAGTATTTGGTTCACTGTCAACATTATCCTAAAATATGGTAATTACACGTCAAAAATCATTCATTAAAATATACGTCAATTAGATATTTCAATGGTAATTTTGCTCAAAATGCTATCGATTTCACATAAGTTGAATTGAGAAATTTCCGTTATCAGATTTTTTGGTACATTATGTTTACTGTAAATGTAACATATAGCGTAAAAATCGCACAAAACATGGATATTTTTTCGCTTAAAGGATATATGCAAAATACATTTTAGGGAGAAAATTTAAAATTGCAAGAAAGTGCGAGCGAAGGAAAGTTAAACGAAAAACATATCTGCAACAAATATTTTGCAATATCGATAAATGTACACATATTTTAAAATAAATTTTGCAGATTGTTACAAAATAAAGTGTCAAGAGAAACTACTGGAACTGAATTTAAACGTATGTCCTTCTTATACTAGAAAGGAAGAGTTATTTAAAACAATTTTAATTGTCAAATAAACAACACATTATTTTAATACAAAAATAACCGTAAGTAGTTAAAATTTTATGACAGACATCGACAAAGGATATACCAACTGATCAATATCAAGCGACAACTTAATTTAAGGTAAATCAAGCTGAAAACGTAGTATATCATTGGTTCATCGTCAGTGTTATTTATGAATTGTTATCTCGCGAAAGAAGCGCATTTTTTCATCCGAAATAAATCTTACATTGGTACTCGAAGTAAAAGTCCCCGCAATTTACATTTAATCGTTTTGCAATTGTACTAAAAACGATGATTCATGCGACTGTAAATAATGCTTGTACAACAACAACAAAAAGTTCCGGTATGAGACGAAATTTTTTTTTTTTTTTTTGAAAAAATATTTTTCTTCAATGCGCGTATTTACATCAACGACGACATAAAAATTCAACGTTCCATCGACAATGTGCAACTTTATAACTCTCTGGTATCGTCGCAAAATCGATGATATCATCGCAGACATTTTTTATTTTACGATAATAACGAGCCGAGAAGTGCCATTTTTGGCCGAGCCGGCCATTCGAAAATTGGGTTTCATTTACATGTCGAGATGAAATGCAGCATCTGAATACAGAGAAAAGATGTGGGGCGAAAAAAACACCACAGAAAAGAAAATAAGAATAAGGAAAAGAAAAAAGAGAGATAAAAAAAATAAGGCCGGATCGCGCGAGTTATATCGCGATTCCGAACGCTACATGCTTAATGAGCACCTTCGGGTGATTGCGCGGAACGTCAACGTCAAGTCAAGATATTCTGTAACCGTCAGTACGAGACTGCAAGTCTACAATGTTTATAACCTGTTTTGATTTAAAATGATTAATAATAATGACTTTAATAATATTATAACTTGTTTTGTATAATTGTCTTACATTCCAATTCGTATCGTTTGACGTAGAAGACCGAACGTTTGTTAGCTTTTATTAAATGCGTAATTTGGCTTCAATGCGATGCTATGTTCGTTAAATAAATTTTATGGTTTACGACTGTGTGAAAGAATAAGTATAAAATGATATTATCAGTTTTAATAGAAATTAACGGCAATAACAGATTAGATAAATGAAAATGTTCAATGATAAACGAAAAGAATAAAGAAGGGTTTTGAATATTTATAGATAGATTAAGAGGAGCGCTTGAACTTGAATGTTATTTGATAGGAAGAAAAAAGTTCAGTTTAATTGCAAATGCTGCGAGAAATTAATAGGTTCATATGGAAAATTGAATGTGATATTATTAATAGATACAGATTAGATAGTTTAAAGACAACGTTCTAGATATTGATAGAGACATCTCAAGAAGATTCTAATTAAATTTTTTGCATTTCAGTGCAAATTAATTAAAAGTCTTGATTCATCTCTGGAGTTTATTTTTTCGAACTTTAATCTAACTAACTTTAAACTTGTTTATTTATTTAAACAAACAAAATAATTAAAGTGTAAATAAATATTGTCTAATTTGATATTTTAATGAGATAAGCGATTTTATCTTATGTTTGAAACAAACTAAGGTAACCTTTAGATTTGCCACCCTACTTTCAAGCAATTTAATATCTCACTTTACCTAACATGCTACAAAAATTTCCAGTGGGTTTTTATCCAGTCGATATATCATCGGGATAACAAGTTACGAAAGCTTTGTTTACAGTGCATCAAAACAAAATGAAAGGTCGTATCAAAAAAAGGGTATGGTGGCGCCTCTGTGCACCATTGCAGTTGAAATTAATGTCCGTCTTCATCGTAAATGTTGCTTTTTTTTCGTCTTTGCCCTTTCTCCAATTTTTTCTTCCCCTCTTTTTTTTGTACCCAGAAGTATAAAAACATAACGTATGGTTGACGCGCTTACACCATCGCACACGGTATATTTCGTTTGTGGAATGTATCTTTATGGAGAAGAAACCCACAGTTCGTTGAACCTATTCTAAAACGAGATAGGGGATCGAGCCGCTTGTTCACTCGTATACTTTTTATTCGGCGTACCTTCGTATTGTCTCAGAATAAATGTTAAAACGAATCTTTTCCTCGCGTGGCGGCACGTTTCAGGGCAGTCCGCAGTGGCGTACAATGTTCACGAGCGACGTCGGAAAAGAAAGGTCCAGTCGACGAGAAAGAGAAAAAGTAAGGCCAGTTTTTTTCTTTCTCTTGTATGAAGTTCAGATGCCAATTACGCCTTA
Source organism: Gryon sp. ZL-2020 (assembly GCA_022817425.1). Lineage (NCBI taxonomy): Eukaryota > Metazoa > Arthropoda > Insecta > Hymenoptera > Scelionidae > Gryon > Gryon sp. ZL-2020. The sequence goes on along the minus strand of JABFPJ010001536.1, from coordinate 8,129 downwards.
GAAATATCACATGTAAATGTTGCGTTTTTTAGAAAGTCTTTTATAACTGCGAACACAAAGTATACTTTTTCTGCCAGTTGCACTTTTAAAACTCATCGCAAAATAGTCTTAATGTAAAACAAGTAAAGCGATTAAACAGTTAAGTCATAAAGCTATGAGATTTCAAAGAAATATTCTGCGACTTTAATACTAGAGGTACTGATACGTCAATTTAACGTCATGGTAAGTTTAAAAATCATTAATATAACTGTTTCATCGACAAATTTTGAAATTTGTCTGTTTGATTATGACAGTTTAGTACATCATTCATATTTATTTTTATTTGAACGCTGAATTATTTGTTTGTTGATTATAGATCAGTAGTTCTAGTGATAAATCTGCATACGAATATTTGAATCACCTATTATAAAAATGTATAAAAATTATACAACAATTGTCTAACACTTAGTCTATGAACTTTGATATTTAAATTAAAAACTGGACGATCATTTATAATTTTACAGGATCTCATGAGGATCAAGGTTGCGAAATACGTCTGTTATACAACGCCGTAATTTTCATGTAAATAATACATAAGTACATACATGTTCATAATTCTTCTTTCAGAATCCACGTCCCACGTTGTGCGATTTCTCATTCATACAAATTTGTTACAGTGTCCAAGTGTACAATGTTACTAAAATCAATATTCCATAATGAGATAATCTGTTATAAAAAATGTTGACTCCAAATAAAATGTAATTTACACGTCGATATATTTGTAATGCAATATTGCTTTTACACTCGTCATTATTATCGTTAACTTTAATTGTATAAGACACGGGTGGATGTGTATATTTGTTCTTGTACATGTCATGGAACATCGTCTGGAATTTTTGTATCTTGAATACTTGCCAAAAACCATAAATAATTCATTTGTTAACGTAGTTCTGATTGATTTGCCATGAGATGGTCAATGAAATTAAGTAAATGATTCCCGGAATGAATAATTTTAATTATATTTACATGAACTCTATATTCTGGAATGTGGAACAAGGACAAATAAAGGCGTTCAGTTCCGATTCACAAATAAACGCAAGTTGTATTAAGGATCAATGAATTGTAGATTTGTAGCTGTTAGTTTCAGTGAGACGAAATCTACTTTATCGATGCAATGATGTCGTTCGTTTGTAAGTTCGTAGAGCCATCTATGCAGCAAGGCCACAACCTGGTAGATCTGTTGTTTTATCTTTTTTTATATGATGATAGTCGGTAGTGCTTGGAATTGACAAGTAGAATATTGATAAATTACATAGGTATTAATATGTTTTATAAATATACATATAATTAAAATTATATGTATTAATAATTTGTAAAATGATTTAAATACTTACTAACTAAAATAATCAAATAATACAAACAGAGTAAAGCATAAAAAGTATAATTTTATGCTTTGAAAAATACATTATTAGCTTAAACTTAGTATAGCGCATAAATAAAATATTATTTAAGATTGGACTATCATGAAACAACTTTTCTTAGGATTTCTTTGAAAAAAAAGAAATCCTTTTTTTCTTTTGAAAAGATTTCTTTTGAAAAAGAAATTTCAAAGATTTCTTTTGAAAAAAAAAGAAATCCTTTTATTTTAAGTATTTTTAATTTAATTCAAAAAATTTCAGCACTTTTTATGTATAGTTATTGAGATATCCCTAATGGAAAATGCCAGCATTATAACAATTTCACAATCAAACCAATGTTGATACAATGTCAGCTGCCCACATTGGCTTATCAACTCAACGCTGGCGTAACAGTTTTATTCACTGTTACGCCAGCGTTAATACAGGATTGTTAGCCAACGTTAATAGCCAGTTTTTGTCCGATGTCGGACCGACGTTTTAGCCCAGTATTACCTGACTAAATTTTTCATAATTAAATTACTAGCCTACCAGCGTTGTATTCAACCAAGGTTGTATTCAACGTTACGCCAATGTTGATACAAGATTGATAGCCAACGTGAATAGCCAGTTCTTAACCAACATTGGACTAACCTTGTTGCCTAACATAAGCTGACCAGATTTTTCAAATTAAATTACTACCCATATGGAAAATGCCAGCATCACAACAATTTCACATTCGAACCAAGACTGTAATAATGTTGGAAAAAGACATTGGCATAACAACGTTGGACTAGTGTTGTATTGATTGCTTTGCCAATGTTAATGCAAAACTGTCTGCCAACGTTTATAGCCAGTTTTTAACCGACATTGAACCGACATTGTTATCCAACATTAATTATACATTAATACTTATTCATTTTTAATAATCAATTATAAATAATTAACTTAGTGAAATAATCATATAATATTATAATTAAATTAAAAAATACTAATAAATAAATAATTAAGTAATAAATAAAAATAGATACATTTTAATTTAAGAATACTTAATACAATTCCATATATTAATAGTAAATGATACTAATGCTGACGAGAATTCACACTCAAAATTTTATAGCAAAAATTCAAATGAATAACCGAAAGACTGTAGCAGTGGATAAGGCGACGGACTATCACGTTGGAGGCACGAGTTCAAATCTTTGAGAATCAACAATGCAACTTTATCTTCAAACCTTAAATTTAATCATGAAATATAATTGTAAATGACACAAAAAAATGAAATAAATTTTAAAAAATATGTATATTGGCACAATATACACATTTAATACTTTTTTTAGTACATTTTACTTGAAAAAAATGTAAATTATTATTAAAAAGGTATTGGAACCTCATATATGCTACGCTACTTCACGATAGTCCTACCTTAATAATAGAAGGCCGAGTAAGGAATTTTTTACTTTTTCTGCCCTATACAATATATTACGTATGTTTATTTATATTAATTAAACTATATACTGGTTACAGTAGCAATACAAGTAGACCTATTTGCACAAAATGTATTCAACGAAAAATTGTCCACATCCTCAAATGGACAGCAACATTTCTGGCAAAAAAGTGAATGCATGCAAAGACAAAACGCTAAGGACGCAATTCGCGTATGTCGGAGTGCGCACATCATAAATAAATTCAGAGTACAACTCTCGAGCGGTCTTTTTTACCGCGACATAAGTACCTTTAAATAAAGGGGGAATCTCGATGTCTTTGGCTTGCACGACTTGCATCCGGATGCAGCTTGGTTTCGTTGTATTGTCACACTCAGGAACTGGACCGAATGTTTTTGTTGTAACAGTCAAGGAGACGAAAAGTCGTCGCTTTACGATTAACACGCTGATTCACATTTGAATGTATAGTTGAATTACGTTGTTTTTGCAAATAAAACAGACAATGAATAAAAATAACAAATAATAAAAACTGACGAAAAAATGTCCAATATAAGAAGAAGAAGAAGCCGCCAGAGAATGAAAATAGACGGCGCGTAATGACGATATAAAAAATCAACAAAGTGGCAATTAACCAATTTCTTGGCTCCAGGCACGACTCATTGAGCGGTCGCCTTGAAACGCTTGAGCGTTATTAAATAAACTAGTGCGAGAAAAACGGCAACAAACGGGTGATTCACGCAGTGCGTGGAATAGTTCAGCAGTTAGTTATATACATTAAGTAAAGCGGCGAACTGAAGAGGAAATCCATGCAATAACGTGGGGATTTGCTTCCCACACGGGATTACCGTGTGCAGAATCTCGTGCTCAAGCATCATATTGCCTTTGTCCACTGTGGTTCACCATACCTGTTTATCTTTCATTTCGCCAAATAACGAGAATGGTATCGAAAGAATGAATATAAACAAGCGCGCACAGGGCGCCCAGCTAAACCAAGCCACCTCTGGAGCATATCAGCCAATAAGTTTTGCTGAATGGAGTGCAAGATTCGCGAACTATTATTCGCCGCACAGAGACGTAGATAATAGGTCGACTGAATACTTAAACGAAGCAACAGATAAGAACGTCGCTGAAAACAACGAAGACCTTCATCGTGCGAATGCAAATTAGCAGCTGCTCGGCTCGTTAATTTGCAAACTCCAATGAGCCGGGAGATGGTTTCATTCAGCCTCAGAGTTATCACTTTCTGCGCTTCTGGCGTCAGCGAGCAATTCATTCAAAAGATGCTTTCCGCGTTGCTAACATGTCCGAAGCTTCAATGTCACAACTCTGACAATTTTACATAAACTTCGTCGCAACGTCATTATATTGCCCTGCTGACATTACACAATTACAATCATAAAACTTGGTTACCGCAATTTTTTTACCCTTAGATTATCCCTGAGACGAAATCGAAATATGGCAAAGCATGATTCTACTAGTGTAACCTAATCTACTTGATGATCAAGTCTACGGTGTTGATCATCTGCCTAAGGCCTATCAGATTACAATGTTACTAGTAGCGATAGAGTTCAAGGATTTCTGTTCCCGGGATTACGTACGACTGCGGTTGATGACCTACTACGATGAAGTATACGATAAAGTTATATTGACTTGTTCATAATTTACTTGAAATGTACAAATTCTATCAATTTCGAATAGAAGGAACTCAAGAAGTTCATTATGATTTTATATCAGGAAAAAAATAGACTAAAACCTTTAAATTGTATTTAAAAATCGGTTTTTATAATCCTTGCAAAAATGATTATAATGAGATCGAATTGAAACCTAATGACAAACTTTAACAGCCGTAATTGAAAGTTAAAATTACTGTTGTTGCATTAATTCATATTTGTCGTTATGCAAAGTCATAAAAGCTGAGAAATAAATATTTTATTACCTAAAGTGAAAAATTTTTTCAAAGTCAAGGTTACTTCCGTTCGAAGTGAAATATCTCATTCGTGCATTTATGCCTGCGATGTTTATAGATAAATATATTTAAAATGTTTTTTATCGTGTCTATAATAAATATTATGCAACATGTGCAAAATTTATTACGCTTAAATTGGAGTTTTGTTGTCAATCGTGAAATTTGAATAACTATGAGCAGATACCGACCTGACCTCGGCGGGAGTCAAAGATAAACGAGCACCACAGATGACCGCCGGCCGCTTACCACGCATTCGACTAAGCATGGCTAATTACTATCTAATGGCACGTATTACTGAATCGCGCCTGTGCGCCATAAAATGCCACGATGCGCAGTATAAATGAGCCTTGACAGGATATAAATTCAGGGTTAAATGCCGCGCGTTAGGAGCAGTAAACCTCTATTTTACGAGCGACCGACAGTATCGCGGATCGTCTAAGAAGCAATCATTTTAAGAGTAAAGACGAATTACGCGCAAGTAACGCTTTTTGACAATAAACGAATGTACGAAAAAAATTTTTAAAAGAAGACACCGTCCATTCGTTTAACATATAATATATGTATTGGTGTTTACAACTCGCATCTTTTCGCTGTTATTCTTTAGACTCGTGTTCTTCTCATTTACGTCAATCAAGAGACTCGTTGCATACGAAAATGAGATGCCGTGATCCTCTTATGTGCGTTTACATTTTTAAGGCTTCTTTTCATGAATAATATTACGCTACAAACAACCCTGGAAAGGTCGTGCAGTATTAATTTCAAAATGCTCATTTAATCGGAAGTTTATTTGCGCGAAGAAGAAATAAAATTGAGGACCTTCGAATTTTTGTGGTCCATGCATTTTTTGTTGCAATAAAAACTGGATCATTATTACTAGTGCTTAAGAATCTGAAATTGTAAAGACATATACCATTCACATTACCAAGAGAAAAGTCAGGTCGAATATAACTGAACAAAAATTCGATTGCAATTGAAACTTGTTTGTGCTTGTATCTTGAATGAAAAAACGTGCAATAAATTTGCAATTGGTACTCTTATCTGAATAATTATGCATTTAAAAATAATAATAATAACAGTGGCAATGTACTTCATGTGTCATAAAATTTCGTGCGTTTAATCTTAATTTCCTTTTTTTCAGAAATTCTTTACAAATCAATAAACCTTCGAACACCTGCAAAACTAATATCATAAATTTGATTAACTAAATTCGGACAGGTCCAGGATTAGTGGTCCATAAAACTGATAACTTCGAAGTCATAAAGCTCACAGGACAAACTTTTTATTCGCTCATTTGTTCTTTTATTTTCATTTTATTTTTCTTTCAGTTTTGCGTAAGTACGAAGAATGCATCATTTGACACACTTCCTTCAGAATAAGGACGACACACGTTATCTTGCTATAAGTAGATAATTACATAACGGATAGCTTTAAACAAATAGTCTGCCTCGTCCCTCCACACGTTTTAAGATGCCCTACTGGAAAAAGCAGTCTGAATATAGTATGGATACAGTCTGGATACACTTTGCCAGACTATATCCAGACTAATTTTTCCACGCGGGTGATGCTGTGGAATAATCCGTCAGCTATACGGATTGGATCGCGAAAATGTTTGAGACACGCGAGAGGTAAATATATTTATTATAGCAAATATTTTGCATGGATCGCAAAATATTTCTGCACCTCTTCGCACCGTCGTACATGTTGCCTCCGGACTTTCCTGATTGGTAATTTCTAAAATGCTATACAATGCATGACCGCTATCGATTGTAGCATTCACATTATTTTGCTGTTTTACTTGATTCTCGCATAAGCGTATAAGAGAGGTCAGAGTTCTTTTCAAGTCATGCAATCTCATAATTACGAAATGCCACTCAAAATTTTGGTAAAACTAGAAGTTGTTACCTGATGAAACTTTTTAAAATTCGCATACGAAATTATAGTGTTAATTATAGTTATTTATATCAATGAACAAAACTACATTGTATTACTATTTAGTTAGATTCAAAATAAATATTATTAGCCATGATAAAATTATTAATGTATTTAATATTTTAATAAAATTTTTATTTTAATTAAAATTAAAATGTATTTGTGTTGCTTTTTTTGCTTATTTTTAAGCAAAGTTAAACTATTGTTTCACGGAGAATTGAAAAAACGAATGATATTTCGAACAAGAGTGACTCGTATGTCACATTCGACTAAGTAATATACATATAAACCAAATTTGTAGTTTAAAATATGAAAATAAACAAATGAGTTTATTGTCAGATTCTATATAAATGATTCAATCATATATGATAAACGAGTCCATGGAGCGCGCTTTTAATCTAATACAATAAAAAATCTGTAGACATGTGCGACATTTTAGAAGATATACATGTATTTATAAGGAGTATATGATGTGTTTATAAGATGTGAAGACATTCATTTATTTTAAGAATCTTGACATTCATGTAAAAATCCTTATAATGTGTGAATTTTAAGATGTTTTTTTAATAATAACTATTCAGACCGGGATCGGATCTAAGATGGGGTTTTATCGGGTTTTTTTACTTAATTTCAAATAACTCCCAGAAATCTTACAAAGTTCAACAAAAAGTTGTATCAATACTTCCAAACATTCTATATGATTCAAGTGCAACGATAAATAATTGTTTCAAAATATGACATTTTCAATTGACACGAGACAAAAGCCCGAAAAAAGTTCGACTTTAAGCTTGCTTATGTCTACATGCGCATGTGCTACACTCAAATGTATCTCTTGTAAATCTTAATGTATGGAACATATCAATAATAAACTAATAAATTAATGAAGTAGTTTCTCTAATCCTTAAAAATAAGTTTCTATAAATTATACATGCATGTTATAGGCTGAACATTTTTTAATAATAATTACCCAGACAGAAATTGCCAATATTTAGACCACTTTACAGTCGTAACAGTATCTTACCAACATTGGCAAACGACATTGTCTATCAACGTTGCACCAACATATGATCCACTTTGAGGCAACATTGAATCAACGTTAGTCAGCCCACATTAGTTGCCAACGTTGTTACAATAAAGAACGTATGTAGGTAGATGATATCGGCAGCCTATGTTTGGCCAACATTTTAATGACTTTAAATGCCAATGTTTCGCCAATATTGTTCAGCCAATGTAATTAGGCAACGTAAAAATGACGTAGAATCAACGTATACATATAACGTTCAGATTTTCATTATTTCAATGAATGAATGTCGGCAAGCTACCTATAACCAATGTTGTACCAAGTTTATTTACCAATGTTTAGTCGATGTTGTTCAACCAACATAGGCTACGAACATTATCCCAATATGACACCAA